>JAWPHD010011603.1:0-82515 GCA_037043455.1 Cyrtodaria siliqua
CCTAGGACTTCTGTACCTAAAATGTGGACTGGAAGACTTTGTCGATACGGAAATGAGATCTCTTCAAAGTACATTCTTATCTGATATATGTCGTGACACAGGTCTCACAGTAGCCAAATGCTATCAATGCACAACCGCCAATATTTTACCTTGCCCAACCTTCGGCATCTGCAGTGTTAGAAAACGTTCAGGTATCTGCAGCTATCATGACCGTGATAAACCAGAAAAGAAAACTAGGCCATGTCCCCAAAATATCTGCGACAGACTGTATCAAAAAGTCAAAAATCAACATTGCAAAATTCCATCGTGGAAAAATTCAGACGCCCGCCAGTGGTGCACTGACCACTGGCAACTTGCCAAATGCTTTCTACCAATGGTGGGTTATGAAAACAAGACGTGTATGGCTGAGCTGGACTGTAGTGGAATCCTTAATCTCGTATTAAACTGCTTGTATATACAAAACGACCTGGCTGTTTTAATAACTCCACCACATGATCTCGTTTCTAAGGTATGTGCACACATATTCGTCTTATTTGTTTAGTAAAACATTTCGAGCTATATTGGCCGAAGGCCAACATATCTTGTGGGATGGCCAGTTGTCCGCTGTCCGTCCGTTAACTTTTGCCTCGTTAACATGATAGGGCCTTCATTTTTCATCCAATCTTTTTCAAACTTTACCAGATTGTAGCTCGGATGAGTTCGAAAAGCAGCCAGTTTTGGGACGAAAATGACATAAATAGAGCCCTGGACCAGTAACACCGCAGTTATGGCCCAAACTTTGTCGTTAAAATTGCTCTATTTTGCCTTGTTTAACACGATTGGGCTTTCATTTTTCATGGGATCTTTTCGGACAATTTACACCGGAGTTGTGGCCCTTGATTTTCTGAAATATTTTATCATTTGGCCTCGTTAACACGATAGGGCCTTCTTTTTTCAGCGGATCTTTTCCAAACTTTACCAGCTTGTTAATATCAACAGAGTAGTCAAATGCCAAATTGTCGGAACCAGTCAGATATATTCCATAGTAGTTTCGTATAATATTTTTTGAAATATGGTTTAAAATAATTGCCTTATATATATACGGCTCGAACCCTGGTTCAGTCGACACATAGTAGACGACGTTCTAACCGACTGCATGTGCCAATGCGCAGTTGGTTTGTTGTTGTATTAAATAGTATTATCATTATAAAACAAATGCTACGATCTGCAATCTGATTGTTTGCAATAATTTGGCATGTGAACAATCTTTTAACGAAAGCTCGGGCGTGGCGATGCAAGCTTTCTACGAAAAACACAAAATGTCCTTAATTGCGATATTTTGAATCAAAAAGTCGATATCGTAGAGTATGCCTTGTATACATTGTAAATCCGGCTTGTTGGCGGCGATCTAAAGATTGTGTACTGGAAATGGTATGGCTTTTGTAAATTGGTATGGGTTTTGACTGTGTTTTATCTGGGACGAAAATGACATAATATAGAGCCCTGGTTTTATGTAGCCGTTGATACCTTTTATAGAAATAAATAGCGACCCAGTCAAAAATGACAGGACTGGTGTAAAATATATTTTTAGCTCTACTGGCCGAAGGCCAGCAGAGCTTATGGGATGCCGAGTTGTCCGTCGTCCGTCCGTCGTTAACTTTTGTCTCGTTAAGACGATAGGGCCTTCATTTTTCATCCGATCTTTACCAAACTTTAACAGGTTGTTAATATCAATGAAAGCCGGATGAGTTCGAAAACCAGCCAGATCGGACAAGTAACAGCGGAGTTATGGCCCTTGATTTAGTTAAAAATGCTATATTGCTATATTTTGCCTCGTTAAGATGATAGGGTCTTCATTTTTCATCCTATCTTTACCAAACTTTACCACATTGTTAATATCAATGAAAGCTCAGACAAGTTCGAAAACCAGCCAGATCGGACCAGTAACAGCAGAGTTATGGTCCTTGATTTAGTTAAAAATGCTATAATTTGCCTCGTTAAGACGATAGGGTCTTCATTTTCATCCTATCTTTACCAAACTTTACCACATTGTTAATATCAATGAAAGCTCGGACAAGTTCGAAAACCAGCCAGATCGGACCAGTAACAGCAGAGTTATGGTCCTTGATTTAGTTAAAAATGCTATAATTTGCCTCGTTAAGACGATAGGGTCTTCATTTTTCATCCTATCTTTACCAAACTTTACCACATTGTTAATATCAATGAAAGCTCAGACAATTTCGAAAACCAGCCAGATCGGACCAGTAACAGCAGAGTTATGGTCCTTGATTTAGTTAAAAATGCTATAATTTGCCTCGTTAAGACGATAGGGGCTTCAGAAAACCAGCCATATCGGATTAGTAAAAGCGGAGTTATGGCCCTTGATTTAGTTAAAAATGCTATATTTTGCCTCGTTAAGACGATAGGGGCTTCATTGTTCATCCGATCTTTACCAAACTTTATCATATTGTTAATGCCTTTGAAAGCTCGAACATGTTCGAAAACCAGTCATATTGGACCAGTAACAGCGGAGTTATGGCCCTTGATTTAGTTAAAAATGCTATATTTTGCCTCGTTAAGATGATAGGCGCTTCATTGTTCATCTGATCTTTAGCAAACTTTATCAGATTGTTAATATCAATGAAAGCTCGATCAAGTTCGAAAAACATTCATATCGGACCAGTAACAGCGGAGTTATGGCCCTTGATTTAGTTCAAAAGGATATATTTTGCCTCGTTAAGACGATAGGGCCTTCATTTTTCATCCTGTCTTTACCAAACTTTATGGGTCAAGTTTGAAAACCAGCCAGATCGAACCATAAACAGCGGAGTTATGGCCCTTGATTTTGTTAAAAATGCTATAATTTGCCTCGTCATACGATAGGGTCTTCATTTTGCATCTGATCTTTGCCAAACTTTAGCAGATTTTATGACTTTCTTTTTTACGTTATTATTTTTATTTATTTTTAAATTTTCTTATTTTCTTATTTTTTTATTTTATTTTTTTATTCATGTTTTTTTTTGTTTTTTTTTAATATTTATTGATTTTTTTTTTTCTTTAATTTTTTTTTTTAAATTTTTTATTTTTAATTGATTTAATTTTTTTAATTTTTAGCTCAACTGATCAGAGATCAGCGGAGCTTATGCCGTGGTGCGGCGTCCGTCGTCCGTCTGTCCGTCTGTCTGTCTGTCCGTAAACTTTTATTTGTAGCGACTTCACAGCTGAAACTACTGGATGGATATTCATGAAACTTTACAGAAATGTTGCCCATAAAGTCTAGTTGATCCTAGCAAAAATTCATGTTGATGTGAAATCCAAGATGGCCGCCAAAGCTAAAAATAGAGTTTTAAAATACAAGTTTGTAGCGACTTCTTCTTGAAAACTATAAGTGATATTGATATGGGACTTTTTCTAAAATGATCAGCATGACATGATGTTGATCCTAGTCAAAAATCGTTTTGATTCAACGTTAAACATGGCTGCCAGCGGCCATCTTTGTTTACATAGAGTTATATAGTAAAAACTTGTAGCGACTTCTTCTCTGAAACTACTTGGCGGATTGTCATGAAACTTTACAGGAATGTTGCTCTTGATGTCTAATTGATCCTAGAAAAATTTCAGGTCGGCCGGAAATTCAAGATGGCCGTCACAGCTAAAAATAGATTTTTAAAAAATAAGTTTGTAGCGACTACTTCTTGAAAACTATAAGTGATATTGATATGGGACTTTTTCTAAAATGATCAGCATTACATGATGTTGATCCTAGTCAAAAATCGTTTTGATTCAACATTAAACATGGCTGCCAGCGGCCATCTTTGTTTACATAGAGTTATATAGTAAAAACTTGTAGCGACTACTCCTCTGAAACTACTTGGCGGATTGTCATGAAACTTCACAGGAATGTTGCTCTTGATGTCTAATTGATCCTATCAAAATTTCAGGTCGGCCGGAAATTCAAGATGGCCGTCACAGCTAAAAATAGATTTTTAAAAAATAAGTTTGTAGCGACTACTTCTTGAAAACTATAAGTGATATTGATATGGGACTTTTTCTAAAATGATCAGCATGACATGATGTAGATCCTTGTGGAAAAATATTTTGATTCGACGTTAAACATGGCTGCCAGTGGCCATCTTTGGTTACATAGAGTTATATAGTAAAAACTTGTAGCGACTACTCCTCTGAAACTACTTGACGGATGTTCATGAAACTTCACAGGAATGTTGCTCTTGATGTCTAGTTGATCCTAGAAAAATTTCAGGTCGGCCGGAAATTCAAGATGGCCGCCACAGCTAAAAATAGATTTAAAATAAATAAGTTTGTAGCGACTACTTCTTCAAAACAATAAGAGATATTGATATGGGACTTTTTCTAAAATGATCAGTATGACATGATGTTCGTCCTTGTCGAAAATCGTTTTGATTTGACCTTAAACATGGCTGCTTTGTTTACATAGAGTTATATAATGAAAACTTGTAGCGACTACTTCTTTGAAACTACTTGACGGATTTTCATGAAACTTCACAGGAATGTTGCTCTTAATGTCTTATTGATCTTAGCAAAATTTCAGGTCGGCCGGAAATTCAAGATGGCCACCACGGTTAAAAATAGATTTTCAAAAAACAAGTCTGTAGCGACTACTTCCTGAAATCAAAATCAATCAGTAGAGCTTCAAGGTCATTGAACTCTTGTTTTATTTATTATTATTTTTTTTTTTTAATTATAATTTCTTTTTTTTAATCGATTCATTTTTTTTTCATTTTTTTTAGCTCTACTGATCAGAGATCAGCAGAGCTTATGCCGTGGTGCGGCGTCCGTCGTCCGTCTGTCCGTCCGTAAACTTTTATTTTAAGCGACTACTCCTCTGAAACTACTTGATGGATATTCATGAAACTTTACAGAAATGTTGCCCATGAAGTCTAGTTGATCCTTGCAAAAATTCATGTTGATGTGAAATCCAAGATGGCCACCAAAGCTAAAAATAGATTTTTAAAATACAAGTTTGTAGCGACTACTTCTTGAAAACTATGTGATATTGATATGGGACATTTTCTTAAATGATCAGCATGACATGATGTTAATCCTTGTCAAAAATTGTTTTGATTCGACGTTAAACATTGCTGCCAGTGGCCATCTTTGTTTACATAGAGTTATATAGTAAAAACTTGTAGCGACTACTCCTCTGAAACTACTTGGCGGATTTTCATGAAACTTTACAGGAATTGCTCTTGATGTCTAATAGATTCTAGCAAAATTTCAGGTCGGCCAGAAATTCAAGATGGCCGCCACAGCTAAAAATAGATTTTTAAAAAATAAGTTTGTAGCGACTACTTCTTGAAAACTATAAGTGATATTGATATGGGACTTTTTCTAAAATGATCAGCATGACATGGTGTTGATCCTAGTCAAACATTATTTTGATTCAATGTTAAACATGGCTGCCAGTGGCCATCTTTGTTTACATAGAGTTATATAGTAAACACTTGTAGCGACTACTTCTCTGGAACTACTTGACGGATGTTCATGAAACTTCGCAGGAATGTTGCTCCTGATGTCTAGTTGATCGTAGAAAAATTTCAGACTGGCCGGAAATTCAAGATGGCCGCCACAGCTAAAAATAGATTTAAAATAAATAAATTTGTAACGACTACTTCTTGAAAACTGTAAGTGATATTGATATGGGACGTTTTCTAAAATGATCAGCATGACATGATGTTAATCCTTGTCAAAAATTGTTTTGATTCAACGTTAAACATGGCTGCCAGTGGCCATCTTTGTTTACATAGAGTTATGTAGTAAAAACTTGTAGCGACTACTCCTCTGAAACTACTTGGCGGATTTTCATGAAACTTTACAGGAATGTTGCTCTTGATGTCTAATAGATCCTAGCAAAATTGCAGGTCGGCCAGAAATTCAAGATGGCCACCACAGCTAAAAATAGATTTTTAAAAAATAAGTTTGTAGCGACTACTTCTTGAAAACTATAAGTGATATTGATATGGGACTTTTTTTAAAATGATCAGCATGACATGGTGTTGATCCTAGTCAAACATTATTTTGATTCGATGTTAAACATGGCTGCCAGTGGCCATCTTTGTTTACATAGAGTTATATAGTAAAAACTTGTAGCGACTACTCCTCTGAAACTACTTGGCGGATTTTCATGAAACTTTACAGGAATTGCTCTTGATGTCTAATAGATTCTAGCAAAATTTCAGGTCGGCCAGAAATTCAAGATGGCCGCCACAGCTAAAAATAGATTTTTAAAAAATAAGTTTGTAGCGACTACTTCTTGAAAACTATAAGTGATATTGATATGGGACTTTTTCTAAAATCATCAGCATGACATGGTGTTGATCCTAGTCAAACATTATTTTGATTCAATGTTAAACATGGCTGCCAGTGGCCATCTTTGTTTACATAGAGTTATATAGTAAACACTTGTAGCGACTACTTCTCTGGAACTACTTGACGGATGTTCATGAAACTTCGCAGGAATGTTGCTCTTGATGTCTAGTTGATCCTAGAAAAATTTCAGACTGGCCGGAAATTCAAGATGGCCGCCACAGCTAAAAATAGATTTAAAATAAATAAATTTGTAACGACTACTTCTTGAAAACTGTAAGTGATATTGATATGGGACGTTTTCTAAAATGATCAGCATGACATGATGTTAATCCTTGTCAAAAATTGTTTTGATTCAACGTTAAACATGGCTGCCAGTGGCCATCTTTGTTTACATAGAGTTATGTAGTAAAAACTTGTAGCGACTACTCCTCTGAAACTACTTGGCGGATTTTCATGAAACTTTACAGGAATGTTGCTCTTGATGTCTAATAGATCCTAGCAAAATTGCAGGTCGGCCAGAAATTCAAGATGGCCACCACAGCTAAAAATAGATTTTTAAAAAATAAGTTTGTAGCGACTACTTCTTGAAAACTATAAGTGATATTGATATGGGACTTTTTTTAAAATGATCAGCATGACATGGTGTTGATCCTAGTCAAACATTATTTTGATTCGATGTTAAACATGGCTGCCAGTGGCCATCTTTGATTACATAGAGTTATATAGTAAACACTTGTAGCGACTACTTCTCTGAAACTACTTGACGGATGTTCATGAAACTTCACAGGAATGTTGCTCTTGATGTCTAGTTGATCCTAGAAAAATTTCAGACTGGCCGGAAATTCAAGATGGCCGCCACAGCTAAAAATAGATTTAAAATAAATAAATTTGTAACGACTACTTCTTGAAAACTGTAAGTGATATTGATATTGGACGTTTTCTAAAATGATCAGCATGACATGATGTTGATTCTTGTCGAAATTTATTTCAATGCGACTTTAAACATGGCCGCTAGCGGACAGCTTTGTTTACATAGATTTATATAGTAAAAACTTGTAGCGACTACTCCTCTGAAACTACTTGACGTTTTTTTATGAAACTTCACAGGAATGTTGCTCTTGATGTCTAATTGATCCCAGATTTTTTTTAGGTCGGCCGGAAATTCAAGATGGCAGCCAAGGCTATAAATAGATTTTCAAGATACAAGTTTGTAGCGACTACTTCTTGAAAACTATAAGCGATATTGATATGGGACTTTTTCTAAAAAGATCAACATGACATGATGTTGATCCTTGTCAAAAATCGTTTTGATTCGATGTTAAACATGGCTGTCAGCGGCCATCTTTGTTTACATAGAGTTATATAATGAAAACTTGTAGCGACTACTTCTCTGAAACTACTAGACGGATTTTCATGAAACTTCACAGGAATGTTGCTCTTGATGTCTAATTGATCCTAGCAAAATTTCAGGTCGGCCAGAAATTCAAGATGGCCGCCACGGCTAAAAATAAATTTTCAAAAAACAAGTTTGTAGCGACTACTTCCTGAAATCTAAATCAATCAGTAGAGCTTCAAGGTCATTGACCTCTTGTTTTTAGCTCTACTGATCAGAGATCAGCAGAGCTTATGCCGTGGTGCGGCGTCCGTCGTCTGTCTGTCCGTCCGTCCGTCCGTCCGTCTGTCCGTAAACTTTTTTTTGTAGCGACTACTCCTCTGAAACTACTGAATGGATTTTCATGAAACTTTACAGAAATGTTGCCCATGAAGTCTATTTGATCCTAGCAAAAATTCATGTAGATGTGAAATCCAAGATGGCCGCCAAATCTAAAAATAGGTTTTTAAAAAACAAGTTTGTAGCGACTACTTCTTGAAAACTCTAAGGGATATTGCTATGGGACTTTTTCTAAAATGATCAGCATGACATGATGTTGGTCCTTGTCGAAAATCGTTTTGATTCGACGTTAAACATGGCTGCCATCGGCCATCTTTGTTTACATAGAGTTATTAGCTCTACTGATCAGAGATCAGCAGAGCTTATGCCGTGGTGCGGCGTCCGTCGTCCGTCCGTCCGTCTGTCCGTCCGTCTGTCCGTCCGTTATCTTTTATTTGTAGCGACTACTCCTCTGAAACTACTGGATGGATATTCATAAAACTTTACAGTAATGTTGCCCATGAAGTCTAGTTGATCCTAGCAAAAATTCATGTTGATGTGAAATCCAAGATGGCCGCCAAAGCTAAAAATAGATTTTTAGCTCTACTGATCAGAGATCAGCAGAGCTTATGCCGTGGTGCGTCGTCCGTCCGTCCGTCTGTCCGTCCGTCCGTCTGTCCGTAAACTTTTATTTGTAGCGACTTCACAGCTGAAACTACTGGATGGATATTCATGAAACTTTACAGAAATGTTGCCCATAAAGTCTAGTTGATCCTAGCAAAAATGCATGTTGATGTGAAATCCAAGATGGCCGCCAAAGCTAAAAATAGAGTTTTAAAATTCAAGTTTGTAGCGACTTCTTCTTGAAAACTATAAGTGATATTGATATGGGACTTTTTCTAAAATGATCAGCATGACATGATGTTGATCCTAGTCAAAAATCGTTTTGATTCAACGTTAAACATGGCTGCCAGCGGCCATCTTTGTTTACATAGAGTTATATAGTAAAAACTTGTAGCGACTACTTCTCTGAAACTACTTGGCGGATTGTCATGAAACTTTACAGGAATGTTGCTCTTGATGTCTTATTGATCCTATCAAAATTTCAGGTCGGCCGGAAATTCAAGATGGCCGTCACAGCTAAAAATAGATTTTTAAAAAATAAGTTTGTAGCGAATACTTCTTGAAAACTATAAGTGATATTGATATGGGACTTTTTCTAAAATGATCAGCATGACATGATGTAGATCCTTGTGGAAAATTATTTTGATTCGACGTTAAACATGGCTGCCAGTGGCCATCTTTGGTTACATAGAGTTATATAGTAAAAACTTGTAGCGACTACTCCTCTGAAACAACTTGACGGATGATCATGAAACTTCACAGGAATGTTGCTCTTGATGTCTAGTTGATCCTAGAAAAATTTCAGGTCGGCCGGAAATTCAAGATGGCCTCCACAGCTAAAAATAGATTTAAAATAAATAAGTTGGTAGCGACTACTTCTTCAAAACAATAAGAGATATTGATATGGGACTTTTTCTAAAATGATCAGTATGACATGATGTTGGTCCTTGTCGAAAATCGTTTTGATTTGACCTTAAACATGGCTGCTTTGTTTACATAGAGTTATATAATGAAAACTTGTAGCGACTATTTCTTTGAAACTACCTGACGGATTTTCATGAAACTTCACAGGAATGTTGCTCTTAATGTCTTATTGATCTTAGCAAAATTTCAGGTCGGCCGGAAATTCAAGATGGCCGCCACGGTTAAAAATAGATTTTCAAAAAACAAGTCTGTAGCGACTACTTCCTGAAATCAAAATCAATCAGTAGAGCTTCAAGGTCATTGACCTCTTGTTAAAAAATAAGTTTGTAGCGACTACTTCTTGAAAACTATAAGAGATATTTATATGGGACTTTTTCTTAAATGATCAGCATGACATGATGTAGGTCCTTGTCGAAAATCGTTTTGATTCGATGTTAAACATGGCTGCCAGCGGCCATCTTTGTTTACATAGAGTTATATAATGAAAACTTGTAGCGACTACTCCTCTGAAACTACTTGACAGATTTTCATGAAACTTCACAGGAATGTTGCTCTTGATGTCTTATTGATCCTAGCAAAATTTCAGGTCGGCCCCAAAATTCAAGATGGCCGCCACGGCTAAAAATAGATTTTTAAAAAATAAGTTTGTAGCGACTACTTTTTGAAAACTATAAGAGATATTGATATGAGACTTTTTCCAAAATTATCAGCATGACATGATGGTTGTCCGAGTCGAACATTATTTTGATTCGACGATAAACATGGCTGCCAGTGGCCATCTTTGTTTACATAGAGTTATATAATGAAAACTTGTAGCGACTACTCCTCTGAAAATACTTGACGGATTTTCATGAAACTTCACACGAATGTTGCTCTTGATGTCTAATTGATCCTTGCGAAATTTCAGGTCGGCCGGAAATTCAAGATGGCCGCCATGGCTAAAAATAGATTTTCAAAATACAAGTTTGTAGCGACTACTTCTTGAAAACTATAAGTGATATTGATATGGGACTTTTTCTAAAATGATCACCATGACATGATGGTTATTTAAGTCGAACATTATTTTGATTCGACGTTAAACATGGCTGCCAGTGGCCATGTTTGTTTACATAGAGTTATATAATGATAACTTGTAGCGACTACTCCTCTGAAACTACTTGACGGATTTTCATGAAACTTCACACGAATGTTGCTCTTGATGTTTAATTGATCTTAGCAAAATTTCAGGTCGGCCGGAAATTCAAGATGGCCACCATGGCTAAAAATAGATTTTTAAAAAATAAGTTTGTAGCGACAACTTCTTGAAAACTATAAGAGATATTGATATGGGACTTTTTCTAAAATGATCAGCATGACATGATGGTTATCCGAGTCGAACATTATTTTGATTCAATGTTAAACATGGCTGTCAGTGGCCATCTTTGTTTACATAGAGTTATATAATGAAAACTTGTAGCGACTACTCCTCTGAAACTACTTGACGGATTTTCATGAAACTTCACAGGAATGTTGCTCTTGATGTCTAATTGATCCTAGCAAAATTTCAGGTTGGCCGGAAATTCAAGATGGCCACCACGGCTAAAAATAGATTTTCAAAAAACCAGTTTGTAGCGACTACTTCCTGAAATCAAAATCAATCAGTAGAGCTTCAAGGTCATTGCCCTCTTGTTGATTATTATTATTCTCTAAATATTTTTTTATTTTTTTTTTTTTATTTTATTTTTTTTTTAGCTCTATGTTGACCAGTCGGACCAGTAACAGAGGAGTTATGGCTCTTGATTTAGTTAAACATGCTATATTTTGCCTCGTTTATACGGTAGGGCCTTCATTTTTCATCTGATATTTACCAAACTTTACCAGATTCTTTAGTTATGGCCCATGATAAAGTTAAAAAGCTGTTTTTTGCCCGAAACTTTCAAAAAAACTTAAATGGCATTCAGTCGCTTCATTGATGTTATAAGAGCCGTGTTAGCCAGTAGAGCGTCTACAGGCCCTCTTGGGCCTCTTGTTTAATGCAAAGCGACCATTTCACTGCGATCGAGCTGGTGAAATTTGGTAGAGCAGCCCACTTTAATATATACACTCTGAGCTATAAATAGACGACTTCATTGCATCAGAAAAATACATTCTGTATGTGGTTCCCAGTTTTATGGATTAGAAAGATAATATAGTACGGGACCACAGACTGGAAGATAATCTTGCAACATTTATGTAAGAATAAGTGCCTTATTTAAAGGTATTGTATTATGGTTTCTTTCTTCATGATAATTATTAATGATCAATTTAATTGAATAAAACTGATAGAATTTATTTTATAATTTAATTGTTCTTATAAATTTGTACACGATGACAACTTTTAATTGAAAACTGAGTTTAGGCCAAAACAAAATAAAAGTGTGTTTCAGGTTTTGCGTTTCGCCCCCGCCCCTTTCAGCCACCCTCCCCCTTGCATGGTTGTTCTACTCTATACAAAACACTAACACACAGTTTATAAAGTAAAATATGGTAACAGAGACAGGCTGTTCCATAGACATATGGAATATCTGACATGGCCACTTGATTGTTTGAATTTTAACTGAACAATATGACGTGTTCCCTTCAGTTTTGAGGCCCATTTGGGGTGGGGTTGTGGGGGGGGGGGGGTGAGGGGGGGGTCCCATAAGGCATATGGAAAACAATATTTGCATTGTATGGCATATGGAAAAAAAACTTCTATATGGAAAAAGATAAGTATTATTTAGTATTATGTACCCTCGTGCTACCTCATAGGGCGTGTATATCTCCCAGCTCATTCGATTTGCTAGAGCGTGTTATGATGTTATAGACTTCAATGATCGAAATCAAGTTATTACAAGTAAACTTATTCAGCAGGGTTTTCATTATCACAAACTACCGGTACGTAGATCTTTCTCTAAATTCTACGGCCGCATTGAGGGCCTGCTGGAAAAGTACAACACCAACCTTAAAACACTTCTGCGACTAGGCATATCACAACCTTCATTTTATGGAGATGTGATCTATAAACTTCGAAAGTTAAAGGGGTCTGACGGGTTTCCTGACCGCTTTACAAATTTAATCAAGAAGTTCGTCAGAAAAGGATATAACCCTTTGGTTTTACAGCGCACTGCATGTTTAGTGATTGACCCATCTACAGTCAGTCATTACGCTTCACTTTTCACTTGTGTGATGACTGGACTACCTCTTGGGACTCTATGGTTGTACCTACTGAAACCCCAACTAAGGGAGGTGGGTGCATGAGCTTTCGTCCCTCGGGTTTTCTGGTCGTACCCTAGATTGGTTTTCTCCTTAGCTGTAACTACTATGGTTGTTCAGTACGATTCTGGATACATCCTGAGATGTTTATTATTTTGTATGTGTTTCTTTAGTTAGTTTCTCAGGATGTGGACTTTATTGTTAGAGAATTCCTTTTGATGTGATGTAGTTTTGTTTACACTTTCTTGTCTATTTGGGCACTGAAGACAGGATAATAGCGAGGATTGTGCGCATATAAAATGGTTTCAAGCTAAGGCCATCCTTAAACAAGAGCTGTCGGAGAACAGCGCAGCTCGACTATTCGATTTTTCAGAGAATAATAAATTTATAGCTAGTATAAACCATCAGAAAACAAGGCTACAACAATGTGGGGTGGGGTTGAGGGCACAACATAACTATATATGTGTAAGAATTGACCAAAACTACACAGAAATATGTAAAAAACAAAAAAACAACAGTTTTATGTGATGATATTAATAAAACCTTCGTGATAAAATATGCCAAAAAGCTGAACAGTCATTGTTAATCGCCCACATGTGTATCATAACCATGATACACCTAATAGTTTAAAATGCCATTAAAAGTGTCACCATAGGCAGGCCATGCATCTTGTAAATAAGCACCAGGGGACAATTTAGTCCACCTTATAAACGCAAGATAAATAAAGCTAAAAAAGCATTGATCACATCAGGTTAGACCAGGCATTAACTGATTAACAGTAACTGTTCAGAAAATACATGTCACATTCAAATTAAATATACACTCACCTAAAATATTATTATTTATATAAATTTTATACGAATTTCTAGATTATTTTTTTTCATTTTTCATCGGATCTTAACAAGTTGTTTATATCAATGAAAGCTCGGACAAGTTCGAAAACCAGCCAGATCGGAATAATTTCACTGGAGTTATGGCCTTTGTTTTGCTGAAAAATGCCATATTAAGCCTTGTGAACACTCTAGGACCTTTATTTATTATTTGATCTTTACCAAACTTGCACAGATTGTTAATATCAATGAAAGCTCGGACAAGTTCGAAAATCAGCCAAATCAGATCAGTAACACCGGAGTTATGGCCATTGTTTTTTCTGATAATTGCTATTTTCTGTCTTGTGAACGCTCTAGCACCTTCATTTATTATTTGATCTTTACCAAACTTGCACAGCTTGTTAATATCAATGAAAGCTCGAACAAGTTCGAAAACCAGCTAAATCGGATCAGTAACACCGGAGTTATGGGCCTTGTTTTTTCTGAAAAATGCTATTTTCTGCCTTGTGAACACTCTAGGGCCTTCAATATTAATCAGATCTTTACTTAACTTTGCGAGTGTCTTTATATCAATGAAAGCTCGAACAAGTTCGAAAACTGGCAAGATCGAAATAATTTCAACGTAGTTATGGCCCTTGTTTTGCTGAAAATGCCATATTAAGCCTTGTGAACACTCTAGCACCTTCATTTATTATTTGATCTTTACCAAACGTGCACGGATTGTTAATATCAATGAAAGCTCGGACAAGTTCGAAAACCAGCTAGATCGGACCATCGCCCTTGATTTAGTTAAAAATGCTATATTTTGCCTCGTTAAGACGATATGGGCTTCATTGTTCATTCGATCTTTACCAAACTTTATCAGATTCTTAATATCAATGAAAGCTCTGACAATTTCGAAAACCATTCATATCGGACCAGTAACAGCAGAGTTATGACCCTTGATTTAGTTCAAAATGCAATATTTTGCCTCGTTAAAGGGACACTGCCCGTAAGTAAGCAGATATTGAGCATAACCAAATAACTGTCTGACTTTTATTCATTGAAATGTATACATGAAAACATGAGGATAGACCCTAAGAAGTATGTAGGAATACATTCGTGAGTTTGAAAAAAAAAAGTTTTAATTATTAAATGTAAATAAAGTGGGACCCACAATATTTACCTTTTATGCGTTCACGTGACTTCCATAGCGCACTAGGTTTTCACCATAGTATGTATTGCGTAATATGTATAGCCCGCTTAGCTCAGTCGGGAGCGAGTTCCGACAACTTTACGCTCACGCACACTTATTTTTACTGCGGAGTTTGGGCTGCGAGTTCAAACCCACGAAGTGGATTTGCTTTTGTTTGTACCGCGATTGAATTCCGTTAAACAATCTTGCTTTTAATTAGTAAATATTGAATAATGTTTAGTGTATAATGTTTGCGAACATAATTATTGGGTGTTTTATAAGCTAAAAGTTACGGACAGTGTCCCTTTAAGACTTTGTTTTTTATCAGATCTTTACCAAACTTTATCAGATTGTTAGTGTCAATAAAAGCTCGATCAAGTTCGAAAACCAGACAGATCGGACAAGTAACAGCAGAGTTATGACCTTTGATTTTGTTAAAAGTGCTATAATTTGCCTCGTCTTACGATAGGGCCTTCATTTTGCATCTCATCTTTGCCAAACTTTCTTTTTTTTTATTATAATTTTTTATTTTTTTTTAAATTGTTTTGTTGGTTGTTGTTTTTGTTGTTTTAAATTATTATTTTTTTTTTTAATTTTTTAATTATTATTTTTTTAATTTTTGTGTGGATCCCGGGAGCCCCCGTTTGGTCACGGGGCAAAGAATAGGGCACACTGCCTATCCCTTTGGAGGGGTAGGCAGAGGGGTAGAATCCCCCCAAATTCATGTTCATTTTATCATTTTTTGTTCTTGTTCATTAAAGGTCTTCATCATGATCCCTGCATTGTTTCAGGTGCTATCTCGCTCGCATCAAAAGAGCAGTGGCAGAAAAACAATAATGTGGCTCCAGCGTAAATGGAGTTTCTATGATAGAATTCGCAGCAACTTTGCAGTTCAGGGTGAGAAGGTTCTAGGCCCATTTTCCATATTATATCTCGATGTACATGGAAGATGAGCCTGGCATGTTCATGCCTGTTAGGAGCCATATAACCTTTTCATGTGTTGGTGCATCTTAAAACCCCAATTCAATTCAATTCAATTGTTTTAATAAAAAATATTTTTTTTTTTTTTTTTAGCTCTATGTTGGGCCAGTTGGACATATGAGTCATGGCTCTTGATTTAGTTAAAAATGCTATATTTTGCCTCGTTAATGCGGTAGGGCCTTAATTTTTCATCTGATGTTTACCAAACTTTACCAGATTCTTTAGTTATGGCCCTTGATTTAGTTGATAAGCTGTATTTTGCCCAAAACTTTCAAAAAAACGTAAATGGCAGTCTCTCGCTTGATGTTATAAGAGCCATGTTAGCCAGTAGAGCGTCCACAGGCCCTCTTGGGCCTCTTGTAAGTTTCCGTTTTTCAATGTGTTTGTTCATCAAATAATCAACAACAGAATTAATGAAAACAACCTTAAATGGTTTAAAATAAGTAACAGAATATCTTGAATCGATGTTTTAAAACTCGATTTAACATAGTAAAACCAGTTTTTACAAGATGTGTTAGCCTTATTACAGGCCCAAATAAAAATACGCTTATTTAGTCTAAAGTTGTTCGTATTGATATTGCGATAACAGAGGTTGTAAATCCATTTCCATTGTTTAATGAAAGCAGGTTTACAACCCATATCAACAGAGACAGCAACTATTAGAGTATATTTCCCCGTGCAAAGGTAAACACGCATTGCTCTATTATGTACGATATTAATGCACGAATAAGATTTGCAACCCAATATAGCAGCGCCATAAGAAATAACGGATCAAACTAATGCGTCATATAATTTAGAATATACATCATATGGCATACCACCTAAACACTTTTATTTTGCAATTAGCAAACCCAAAGCACGGCTCGCGCTCTGGGCGACTACCTTTGCTGTAACACTATAGTATAGATGTTTGGTTAAAACGATTCCAAGATATACATATTTATCAATGATATCAATCTAACGGTTCCACAAGTAAAAGCAAGTTCTGGTAAGTGGTCCTAAGCTTGGATCTATATAACTTCACCCCGTATTTAAATATTTTGCAAATAACGAAATGGCTGACTCCGACATACATGTACTTTACTACTGTTACATTTAAGATGGAGTCATTGTTGGTGACTGCAAAATGTATGTGTCAATTATATTTTTGCCTGTCTAACAACATCGAGGAGATGAATTTATATAAATAAATACTAACAAGAGGCCCAAGAGGGCCTGTGGACGCTCTACTGGCTAACACGGCTCTTATAACATCAATGAAGCAATTGACTGCCATTTACGTTTTTTTTTGAAAGTTTCGGGCAAAAAACAGCTTTTTAACTAAATCAAGGGCCATAACTAAAGAATCTGGTAAAGTTTGGTAAAGATCAGATGAAAAATGAAGGCCCCACCGTAGTAACGAGGCAAAATATAGCATTTTTAACTAAATCAAGAGCCGTAACTCCTCTGTTACTGGTCCGACTGGTCCAACATAGAGCTAAAAAATAAAAATAAAATAAAAAAATAAAAAAAAAAATAATAAAAAAATATAAAAAATAATACATGAAAAAAAAAAAAAAAAAAAAATAATAATATAAAAAAAGAAAGTCATAAAATCTGCTAAAGTTTGGCAAAGGTCGGATGAAAAAAGGAGGCCCTATCGTCTTAATGAGGCAAAATATAGCATTTTGAACTAAATCAAGGGCCATAACTCCGCTGTTACTTGTCCGATATGGCTGGTTTTCGAACTTGTTTGAGCTTTCAACAACATTAACAATCTGATAAAATTTGGTAAAGATCGGATGAACAATGAATCCCCTATCGTCTTAACGAGGCAAAATATAGCATTTTTAACTAAATCAAGGGCCATCACTCCGTTGTTACTAGTCCGATATGGCTGGTTTTCGAAATTGTCGGAGCTTTCATTGATATTAACAATCTGATAAAGTTTGGTAAAGATCGGATGAACAATGAAGCCCCTATCGTCTTAACGAGGCAAAATATAGCATTTTTAACTAAATCAAGGGCCATAACTCCGCTGTTACTGGTCCGATATAGCTGGTTTTCAAAATTGATCTAGCTTTCAACAACATTAACAATCTGATAAAGATTGGTAAAGATCGGATGAACAATGAAGCCTCTATCGTCTTAATGATGCAAAATATAGCATTTTTAACTAAATCAAGGGCCATAACTCCGCTGTTACTAGTCCGATATGGCTGGTTTTCGAACTTGTCCGAGCTTTCATTAATATTAACAATGTGGTAAAGTTTGGTAAAGATAGGATGAAAAACGAAGGCCCTATCATCTTAACGAGGCAAAATATAACAATATAGCATTTTTAACTAAATCAAGGACCATAACTCTGCTGTTACTGGTCCGATATGGCTGGTTTTCGAACTTATCCGAGCTTTCATTTATATTAACAATGTGGTAAAGTTTGGTAAAGATAGGATGAAAAATGTAGGCCCTATCGTCTTAACGAGGCAAAATATAGCAATATAGCATTTTTAACTAAATCAAGGGCCATAACTCCGCTGTTACTTGTCCGATCTGGCTTGTTTTCGAACTTGTCCGAGCTTTCATAGATATTAACAACCTGTTAAAGTTTGGTAAAGATAGGATTAAAAATGAAGGCCCTATCGTCTTAACAGGCCAAAAGTTAACGCCGATGACGGACGACGGACGACGGACAACTCGGCATCCCATAAGCTCTGCTGGCCTTTGGCCAGTAGAGCTAAAAAGGAGATCCCTTGGAAACAGTAAATACAAACAAAACAGAAAATTAGAACACTTTGTTTTTAGCTCTTCTGATCAGAGATCAGCAGAGCTTATGCCGTGGTGCGGCGTCCGTCGTCCGTCTGTCCGTCCGTAATTTTTTTTTTTGTAGCGACTACTCCTCTGAAACTACTGAATGGATTTTCATGAAACTATACAGAAATGTTGCCCATGAAGTCTAGTTGATCCTAGCAAAAATTCATGTTGATGTGAAATCCAAGATGGCCACCAAATCTAAAAATAGATTTTTAAAAAACAAGTTTGTAGCGACTACTTCTTGAAAACTATAAGTGATATTGATATGGGACTTTTTCTAAAATGATCAGCATGACATGATGTTGATCCTTGCCTTTGTTTACATAGAGTTATATAGTAAAAACTTGTAGCGACTACTCCTCTGGAACTACTTGGCGGATTGTCACGAAACTTTACAAGAATGTTGCTCTTGATGTCTAATTGATCCTAGCAAAATTTCAGATCTGCCAGAAATTCAAGATGGCCGTCACAGCTAAAAATAGATTTTTAAAAAATAAGTTTGTAGCGACTACTTCTTGAAAACTATAAGTGATATTGATATGGGACTTTTTCTAAAATGATCAACATGACATGATGTTGATCCTTGTCGAAAATTATTTTGATTCGACGTTAAACATGGCTGCCAGTGGCCATCTTTGGTTACATAGAGTTATATAGTAAAATTTTGTAGCGACTACTCCTCTGAAACTACTTGACGGATGTTCATGAAACTTCACAGGAATGTTGCTTTTGATGTCTAATTGATCCTAGCAAAATTTCAGGTCGGCCGGAAATTCAAGATGGCCGCCACGGTTAAAAATAGATTTTCAAAAAACAAGTCTGTAGCGACTACTTCCTGAAATCAAAATCAATCAGTAGAGCTTCAAGGTCATTGACCTCTTGTTATTAAGTCTGTTCATGCAAGGTAATATAAAGTGCAACACCTCTCACGCCCACTATCACCGGCTTACGCGGTATTTTACTTTAATGTCCAAAGGACGAGTAAGTAATAACACTACTAATTTGTATAAAGTTAACTTTAAAGCGTGTTTGCAGTCATGTGTCACGTGACATTGAATAACTTGTTGTTTGAACTAATATATTGGTTTGACCAGCACAAACGTATGCAGCCATTACATTGTTGTATGTATGGTATATAAACAGGTAAGCCTACTCATGAATATACGCGATTAAACTGAGGTGCTGCTTTAATCTGTGTTATTGATTTTATACAATAATATTGAAAGACCCTCATAATGCTTACACCAACTGAATTGCCAGATTTCTTTTGTTTGTTATAGCTCGTACAGACAAGAAATAATATCCTTCATTCTGCCACACTGAGAATGACAGATGAAGAATTGGCGCGTTTTATTGATGCCATGATAACACTTCTACAAGACAAGAAAAAGCTGGTACATGATCAAGGCGCTCAGAATGCCATAGTTAAACTACAACAGGTAAACATATGGGCGTTATTGTTTTTACATTTTCATGTAACACGCTTTCATGTTCCAGCCCTAAAATGCAACATTTTAATTTTCTCCTTTTTCGCGGTGTGTGAGTGGGAGGTGGGAATAGTTTTCGTCACTCATTCATACTAAAACAGTACTATACTCCTTGGGTTATACGATTTTGTCTAGTAGTTTGTACATGAGAATTATGTCCTTTCAAACAAATTTAAAGGAAGCGTTCATGACTCTCACCGCTGCAGGTTCGAATCCCACTAGCAGTTTGACCGTTCCAAGGCGGAAGCCCTATTGTCAACCCTTTTGTGTTTGTGATTTCGTTTGCATTTTTTATTACTTTTGCCTTCTCGTTTGTCTGTTTGGGTGTTTGTTGTTAGCTCGACTGATCAGAGATCAGCAGAGCTTATGCCGTGGTGCGGCGTCCGGCGTCCGGCCGTAAACTTTTTTTTGTAGCGACTACTCCGACGAAACTACTTGATGGATATTCATGAAACTTTACAGAAATGTTGCCCATGAAGTCTAGATGATCCTAGCAAAAATTCATGTTGATGTGAAATCCAAGATGGCCGCCAAATCTAAAAATAGGTTTTTAAAAAACAAGTTTGTGGCGACTACTTCTTGAAAACTCTTAAGAGATATTGATATGGGACTTTTTCTAAAATGATCAGCATGCCATGATGTTGGTCATTGTCGAAAATCGTTCTGATTCGACGTTAAACATGGCTGCAAGCGGCCATCTTTGTTTACATAGAGTTATATAATGAAAACTTGTAGCGACTACTCCTCTGAAACTACTTTGGCGGATTTTCATGAAACTTCACAGGAATGTTGCTCTTGGTGTCTAATTGATCCTAGCAAAATTTCAGGTCGGCCGGAAATTCAAGATGGCCACCACGGCTAAAAATATTTTTTCAAAATACAAGTTTGTAGCGACTACTTCTTGAAAACTATAAGTGTTACTGATGTGGGACTTTTTCTGAAATGATCAGCATGACATAATGTTGGTCCTTGTCAAAAATCGTTTTGATTCGACGTTAAACATGGCTGCCAGCGGCCATCGTTGTTTCCATAGAGTTATATAGTACAAAATTGTAGCGACTACTCCTCTGAAACTACTTGACGGATTTTCATGAAACTTTACAGGAATGTTGCTCCTCATGTGTTATTGATCCTAGCAAAATTTCAGATCGGCCAGAAATTCAAGATGGCCGCCACAGCTGAAAATAGATTTTTAAAAAAAAGTTTGTAGCGACTACTTCTTGAAAACTATAAGTGATATTGATATGGGACTTTTTCTAAAATGATCAGCATGACATGATGGTTATCCGAGTTGAACATTATTTTGATTCGAAGTTAAACATGGCTGCCAGTGGCCATCTTTGTTTAAAAAGAGTTATATAATGAAAACTTGTAGCGATTACTTCTCTGAAACTACTAGATGGATTTTCATGAAACTTCACGTGAATGTTGCTCTTGATGTCTTATTGATCCTAGCAAAGTTTCAGGTCGGACGGAAATTCAAAATGGCCGCCATGGCTAAAAATAGATTTTCAAAATACAAGTTTGTAGCGACTACTTCTTGAAAACTATAAGTGATATTGATATGGGACTTTTTCTAAAATGATCAGCATGACATGATGTTGGTCCTTGTCAAAAATCGTTTTGATTTGACGTTAAACATGGCTGCCAGCAGCCATCTTTGTTTACATAGAGTTATATATTGAAAACTTGTAGCGATTACTCCTCTGAAACTACTTGACGGATTTTCATGAAACTTCACACGAATGTTGCTCTTGATGTCTTATTGATCCTAGCAAAATTTCAGGCCGGCCGGAAATTCAAGATTGCCGCCATGGCTAAAAATATATTTTCAAAATACAAGTTTGTAGCGACTACTTCTTGAAAACTATAAGTGATATGGATATGGGACTTTTTCTAAAATGATCAGCATGACATGATGTTGGTCCTTGTCAAAAATTGTTTTGATTCGATGTTAAACATGGCTGTCAGCGGCCATCTTTGTTTACATAGAGTTATATAATGAAAACTTGTAGCGACTATTCCTCTGAAACTACTTGACGGATTTTCATGAAACTTCACAGGAATGTTGCTCTTGATGTCTAATTGATCCTAGCGAAATTTCAGGTCGGCCAGAAATTCAAGATGGCCGCCACGGCTAAAAATACAATACTTCCTGAAATCAAAATCAATCAGTAGAGCTTCAAGGTCATTGACCTCTTGTTTATTTTTTTAATTTTTGCATAAAAAGTTTTAGGGTCGTCCCTTAACATAGGGTAGTTTTCTATGTGGCCTTACTTATACAGATAGTAGATACAGTCACAGGGATATTGAATATCAAAACGATCTCGGATCAATAGAAAACGGTTGGACCTAGAGTCGTCAATTAGGTCTGTTCGGGCGAGTTGGGGAGCCATACGTTTTTGTCCCATGGACAATAACAATTTCTAGTTTTCTTTTGTAAGTGAGAAAGTGTCGATTCTTACGATTGACGGGAGCTATACAGTACTTGTATACCCAGGAATGGGTGGCTGGTTTATGATGGAATCTTTGACGTTTTCTGTAAGCTTTGATGTATTGTTTTTTGAATTAATACGTTCGTTTTACATTTTATTTTTCAAGTTTTGTGGAATACACAATATGTAATATGAAGAGTTTGTTGATTTAAGCATCGACATGGACGTAATCCATCAAGGTGTTTACATTAATCAACGAGATGATGCCAGACGCTATTTGTTTAGTAACATGACTACCTCACCAGACTGCTATACTCTAACTTCCAATATCTGCTATTATTGTAGGCCCTGTCCCAATTTGAGTAAACTGATTTTGCGACTTTTTTAAGTGTTTTTCTAATATTTTTCTATGTAAAGTTGCAAAAGAGGACACTTTCCTATAAGGCGACGTGTCCACATGTAAAACAAATTTCCCAAAAAAAATTTATTGCCATGTTTAACGGGCTTTTAAGCATATCTACAATAAAACAAGCGGAAGGTATGTATGTGTATAACGTTACCTGTCAGATCCTAATTGTATTTGGAATTTATGTTTTCACCTTATGATTTTCTCATTTTAAAATAAAAATAAACGCGTATAATTTGTTGAACACTAGTCATAATTGTGTGACTTTGCAACTACTCATGTGATTGGCTGGCGTGGCGCAGTCGGTAGCGCGGCGGATTTGTAACCGGAGGTCCCGGGTTTGATCCTCCGTGGTGCCACTGAGTTCCGTCGTAGTGTTCTTGGGCAAGACACTTTCCTTTAGCCTCGTCCGTCGGATTGGGACGTAAACCGGGCGGTCCCATGTATCGGTCTACCCTCCTCTATTCGATAATAAGAGTAGGGCAGGATCCCGGATTCCTATGTATCCTTCCCCTCTCTCTGGGGCAGCTCTAAATAACCTATACTGTGTTGATGAGCCGTTAAACAACATTCAATTGTACCAGCAACACAATCTGAAACATAAAACCAATGGTCTGTTACAATGGTCTGTTACAATGGTCTGTTACAATGTGTTACAATGGTCTGTTACAATGGTCTGTTACAATGCAATTTTGTAAATTCATGGGCAAAACGTTGGTGCTAAATGAAGGGTTTGACACTAATCATTCCCTTCAATTCTGCTCGAAACCTCGGTGTCAAATTAAAAAAAAAGGATAAATATTACAATCTTTTCCATTCCTTTCAGAAATTGCAACATTGACAAAATATATTAAAATTGGTATATGTTTTTTTAGACCCTTCAGAACTTACAACATTAACGAAAAAAGTTTAAATTGCGATACATTCTTTTTCATTCCCTTCAGACTTGCAACATTGACAAATATGTTTAAATTGCGGTACATTGTTTTTCATTCCCTTCAGACTTGCAACATTGACAGATATGTTTAAATTGCGGTACATTGTTTTTCATTCCCTTCAGAACATGCATTGAACGTCTCCCGATTTTAAAAATAGACAAAACAAAGCATAATTCACCAGTTGTTATATAGTTATATATCTTCTTCGGACTGAACCAATAAATAACTCCCGAATCGAATCGACATCTTTTATTTAAGAAATATAACATCGTTTACTGTGAATTATCGTTTAATATATCACGGTTTGGAGTTCAATTGTAAACAATAATTTCATGAGCCAAAGGGCAAGTGAAATTATTGTTTACAATTGAACGACAAACCGTGATATATTATAGATAATTCACCGTAAACGATGTTCTATTTCTATTCTAATACCCCTAAAATGTGAAAATAACGCACACGTCTGAAATCGTTCGCATTGTTTTGCTTGCTCTCCTAACGTTGCATACGTTACAATGCGCAATGCGCAATGCTTATTCTCCTAACGTTGCAAAAATTACAGTGATATATCGTTCAATATAACGAGATATTTTAAACTAGGCTATATAGTGCGGGTGTATTAGAATAGCGTATATTCAGCATGTTTCATACTCAAGGGAGATCACTCTATCTGATCAAGCATCATAATTAGTTAAACAAGTTGTTTCCCTTTACTGATACAGTACAAGTCAAAAGTATGTTAACAATAATAAGCGTAAATAGACAACTTCAGTTTAACATTCCAAAATAAAAATCAGATTGTTTGATTCACCCCCAATATCTTTTAGACATTTTTCAATACTGTACACGACTTATAAGATATGCTTTCTAAATTTAAACCAAAATATTCCTAAAAAAGTTACATTATCATTCTAAACATTTTAGTCTTGAATTTAATCAAAATCATATGATACTGTGTCCACATTTCTAAAAACTTGATATTTTACCCCAAAAAGTAATCCAAGCCCACTTTTCTTAGTATTTGTCCCCAAAGGAAACCCTTTCCCTGGAACAAACCTTCCATGTGTCACATTATAACAACTGTTAAAATGTGGACACTGCTCTATAAGGCGGTGTGTCACCATTTTCAAAACTACACTTTTCATAAGAAAAACATCCTTTTTTAAAATGTGGACACGGCTCTATAAGGCGGTGTGTCACCATTTTCAAAACTACACTTCTCATAAGAAAAACATCCTTTTTTAGCTTGACTATTCGAAGAATAAGAGAGCTTATGTAAACACGTCGGCGTTGGTGTCGGCGTCGGCGTCCCACATCAAGGTTTGCGTGTAAGCTGTGTTTACAAGTCTATATCTCTTACATTTCTTATCCTAGCACAACCAAATTTGTTAATGGGCTTCATTATAGCATTATCTTAAGGGCTGCGTAAGCAATTTTGGTTCCTGTAACCCATGGGCTCCCATGGAACCCAAATTATGATAGCCCATAAAATGTGTCCCATTTGTAAAGGGTTGGATAAGTAGTTGTCTTCTGCAAATTCTGGGCTCCCATGGAACCCAAATTGTGATGACCCATGGTGGGGTGTGGGGTGGGCGGTGTAGGGGGGGAGAGGGCAACATATATGTGTAAGAATTGACTAAAACAACAAAGAAATATGTAAAAAAACAACAACAGCCATGGAGGGGAGTGGGGTTTGGGGTTATGGGGTGGTGGGGGGAATGGGGTGGGGGTGTGTGTGGGGGGGGGGGGGGGGTGAGGAGGGAGCCCATGCCCCATTATGGGTGAAATAATAATGCTATAACAAATACCAAACCAAAATTATAGATATATACATACTTACATGCAAACCTAGATCTGCCTTTATTGCACATTTTATGCATATGGTGTTTAAGTGTTTAAAACAATCTACCGAAAGCTATCAATTGATGGGATGTTGAAAGCAGCTTTAAATGGATGAGGAAACATAGATAACTTACGTTTTTCCCTTTCGATCAGATGTGAAAAAAGTTTGCAATCGCCCTCAATGCCATTTTTAGCTCAACTGATCAGAGATCAGCGGAGCTTATGCCGTGGTGCGGTGTCCGTCGTCCGTCCGTCCGTCTGTCCGTCTGTCCGTCTGTCCGTCTGTCCGTCTGTCTGTCCGTAAACTTTTATTTGTAGCGACTTCACAGCTGAAACTACTGGATGGATATTCATGAAACTTTACAGAAATGTTGCCCATAAAGTCTAGTTGATCCTAGCAAAAATTCATGTTGATGTGAAATCCAAGATGGCCGCCAAAGCTAAAAATAGAGTTTTAAAATACAAGTTTGTAGCGACTTCTTCTTGAAAACTATAAGTGATATTGATATGGGACTTTTTCTAAAATGATCAGCATGACATGATGTTGATCCTAGTCAAAAATCATTTTGATTCAACGTTAAACATGGCTGCCAGCGGCCATCTTTGTTTACATAGAGTTATATAGTAAAAACTTGTAGCGACTACTTCTCTGAAACTACTTGGCGGATTGTCATGAAACTTTACAGGAATGTTGCTCTTGATGTCTAATTGATCCTAGAAAAATTTCAGGTCAGCCGGAAATTCAAGATGGCCGTCACAGCTAAAAATAGATTTTTAAAAAATAAGTTTGTAGCGACTACTTCTTGAAAACTATAAGTGATATTGATATGGGACTTTTTCTAAAATGATCAGCATTACATGATGTTGATCCTAGTCAAAAATCGTTTTGATTCAACGTTAAACATGGCTGCCAGCGGCCATCTTTGTTTACATAGAGTTATATAGTAAAAACTTGTAGCGACTACTCCTCTGAAACTACTTGGCGGATTGTCATGAAACTTTACAGGAATGTTGCTCTTGATGTCTAATTGATCCTATCAAAATTTCAGGTCGGCCGGAAATTCAAGATGGCCGTCACAGCTAAAAATAGATTTTTAAAAAATAAGTTTGTAGCGACTACTTCTTGAAAACTATAAGTGATATTGATATGGGACTTTTTCTAAAATGATCAGCATGACATGATGTAGATCCTTGTGGAAAATTATTTTGATTCGACGTTAAACATGGCTGCCAGTGGCCATCTTTGGTTACATAGAGTTATATAGTAAAAACTTGTAGCGACTACTCCTCTGAAACTACTTGACGGATGTTCATGAAACTTCACAGGAATGTTGCTCTTGATGTCTAGTTGATCCTAGAAAAATTTCAGGTCGGCCGGAAATTCAAGATGGCCGCCACAGCTAAAAATAGATTTAAAATAAATAAATTTGTAGCGACTACTTCCCAAAAACAATAAGAGATATTGATATGGGACTTTTTCTAAAATGATCAGTATGACATGATGTTGGTCCTTGTCGAAAATCGTTTTGATTTGACCTTAAACATGGCTGCTTTGTTTACATAGAGTTATATAATGAAAACTTGTAGCGACTACTTCTTTGAAACTACCTGACGGATTTTCATGAAACTTTACAGGAATGTTGCTCTTAATGTCTTATTGATCTTAGCAAAATTTCAGGTCGGCCTGAAATTCAAGATGGCCGCCACGGTTAAAAATAGATTTTCAAAAAACAAGTCTGTAGCGACTACTTCCTGAAATCAAAATCAATCAGTAGAGCTTCAAGGTCATTGACCTCTTGTTTTTCTAAATTATCACGTGACAGTGTAATCCAATGGAAAACGGCATTGCAACATATGTCCTTGAACTCTATTGATCGTAGACTGGTCCAGTGTCAACTAGAATTATCACTGAAAGTGATTAATATCCGAACAATACCGCCTTGTCACATAAACATGGCAACCACAAGAAAACAGTGGTCTAGTTTAAACATATTTATTTCCAATAAATGTACATGGAAATGGGGTCGGACCACCAGTTATTACAACATTAGAAATCCGGCCCTCCCACTACAAAATATTCATACAATTTAGACAATGGCAAACAAATTATTTAAACTACAAAATATGAACAGGAAAAAAAAAATAATGAGAGAGAGTGAGAGAGAGAGAGAGTGGGGAGGGGAGAGGAGAGTTTTCAATATTGTTAGTGATCAACAAAAATTTGCGTGTTACATCGTTCAAGTCAAAGATGTATAAGTGTACTAAAAAGAGACATGGTCATGAAGAGGATGCATTATATATTGTTTAAATTTAATACAAAACCAAATTAGCAGGTTCCTCAGAGTTGACTGTAGCATTTTTTTGGCAAATTCTAAGTTGAAAATGGGAAATAACTCCGTCAAAAATTGGTGGTTTGTAACCAAAGTCGAACTTTACCTGTATTTTATGGTCTTAAACCCGTGTACCAAAAATTATTTAAATCCGTCGACCCTTTCATGAGTTATCGTCCAGACACCGTTTTTTGGGCAAGTTCTAAGTTGAAAAGGGGCCATAACTCCGTCAAAAATTGGTGGTTTGTAACCAAAGTCGAACTTGACTTGTATTTTATGGTGTTATACCCGTGTACTAAATATTATTTAAATCCATCAACCCTTTCATGAGTTATCGTCCGGAAACCAACAGACGGACCGACGGACGGACCGACAAGCTCACTCCTATATACCCCTCCTAAACTTCGTTTGTGGGGGTATAATTATTCAGGTAAATAAATGCGATAAAATCAGTTTACTCAAATTGGGACAGGGCCTTATTGTACACCAGTTATTCTGACAGGTGTTATTTTCAATTAAATGATTCGTACATGCGCAAATACAAAGGAAATGTCAGCGACCATGCTACAAAAGTGATGTATATTTGAGAAAATCATTCTGCTGAACTGGTATGTCATATACGTAAGCAGAGCAGTCAAAATTGTAGAATTGGTTACGCGCATATGTGTTCAAGATAAACGAAAACACATTAAGATAATCACATATTCTATGATTTATAGATAGTAATGGATTAAAAACATAAATTTTGAAATAATTGACGCTTTGTTTTATAGTTGAAGGTTGGTAAATTTAACATTTCCACCAAAGATGAGTTTGCCATTCGCGAAGCAGCCATGAAAGCCATAGAAGAAAAGAAGCAGGATGCAATAGCAGCGATTGAAACAAGGCAAACTGAAGTTATGAATCAAACTCAAAATCTTGTTGGTGAAACAAATAAACAGTCTGCAAAAATGCAAACATCAATACAAGAATTAAACACTAGACAAACTTTTGTTGAATATGCCTTAAATGAACTGAAGACAACGGTCGACTCTGAGATAAAGAAACGGATACAAACATTACAACAGGTACATTTTACGATTTGTTGTACTAATATTTTGTTTTACAAATAGTAATTGTTTCGACATTTCTTTTCATAGTTTCACTGGCAAACTTAAGAGACCTATTTCCCAATGCTAAATGATCATTGAAAAAGCATGAAAAGCTTGCTTATTTACTGCTAACATGCTACATGACCGATTAGCCCAACTCAGGCCCGAGAAAAGTTTATTCTCTGAATAACATTTTATACTGAACAGTATCTAGGGTATAGCAGTAAATAATCCCCACACACCCAAATAGGGTAAAAATAGATCCTTAAATAATGATTTCGTTTTTATGTGACTAAAGTTTCGTTGCCAGAACTATGCATTAAAACGAGTCCAATCATTCATGCAGGAAACTATTTTAAGTAAATATGCATTTGTGAAATATAAAAACTAGTTTTAATCATTGTAATTGAAGAAAAGTTGGGTGAAACACATAGAACCCAATTAAGGTTTCCTTAAATACTTTGGTGTATTGAGTATATAATTATATCGGTCTTCTTTTTTTGGTTAATGGGCTATATTCCCAATGAAATATAATTTTCCCAATTTTGAGATAAAATTTCCCAATTGAAAGGAAAAAGAAAGAAAAAAGAAAGAAGCGTAAGTGTGACAAGTACTGAGAATGAAATGCCTTAAATGACTCTGTTTACCTTATTGTACTGAAAACAGTATTAAAGATCTATACGATTATTAAATGAATGTTTTACTGTAAGTTTTTCCCAATTTTATAAAACAAAATATGGCGCTAAAATTCCCAATTGCTACGGTATGGGCTATATTTCCAAATTATAGAAAAGAACACTGATATTATGTTTGTACTTTTAGGAATTTTGCAGATTGCAAACTGAACTGGATTTAGAGAACAGGTTGATTCAATTACACAGACAACATATGCAAAGCATGGAGACATACTTAGATGAAAAGAAAAGTAAGAGGCCTATGTTTTATCGTACAATGTATAAGAAGAGGTTGCATACCTCGACATATTGGAGTTAATCAACCATATCAGACGTCAAGTTTTAAAACCCCATACAAAAACACGAGAAAGCATTTTGAACCATTTAACCATTCCTGTTTATATCAGATAGGTCTTTCTGCCACAAAGAAGAAGTGGTGGTGGTGGTGGTGGTGGTTGGGTGGGGGGATGGAGGGAGGGGGTGTAGGGGCAGGGATTTCATACCAGCGATACAAGTGATTAATTTTCAATGTATTTTTTTCATGTCGGGAGGGAGCGGGCAGGCGGGCGGAATTTCATACCGGCGATGCAAGTGATTAGTTTTCAATGTATTTTTTCATCTCTTGATTTTAAATTGCCAGTCATTAGTTGAGAATGCTGTCATTACACATTTTTATTGAACTTCTTAAAATGTTAAGGGCATATCCTACAGTTTCTTCATAGTTTTTCCTATGAACAACTTCTTTTAAGATTTAGTACACAGCTAAAACAGTCTATCCTTCAGCTTTAAAAATAATGGGTCACCAACTTTAATATATGACCCATATTTCATTTTTGGCAAATTTCCTATGATTTTAGTTCAGCCTAAAAAACAAATCGAAATTCAAGCCCTATTGTATGATCATATACTGTTATAATATATGAAGAAAGGTGAACGATATATATACGGAAATAAACAAATGGCAGATTTTGGTGGGGAAAAGATGCTTCGACAACAAAAAGTATTTCCTATGAACAACTTTTTTTTCAAAACTTCTGTATTGTTAGCAATTATCGTGTACTTCAAGATAATGAAGTCAAATACATGTCTCCACACTTTTTGATGAATGTTACATTTCCTGTTCAACTTTTATATATACTTATATATAAGTGTTGTTCAGAGTACAAACACAAAAGAAACTAACTCGCCAAATAACGACAAAATTACACTACAACACCGTTCATCAAAACTCTGTCCATGTGTTCTGGACATATACTAATTTATATGAGCCGATTAAAAGTATAGGATTCTTCACGGTTTGTTAAAGTACTCGTGAATGAATATGCGTAAAATGAATTATGAGTTGGTAACGCTTAATTTAACGTTCCAGGTTTGGGGTTTGGTCTGGCTGGTTAAAGCCATTTAAATTGTGTCAATTTGGATTCTCAAAAAATATATAAGTTGAGCTACTTTAAACGAAATACAATCCTGCTAAAAGTTGAGGATAAACTGTTACATGCACAAACCGTGAATGAGGTTAAACGTCGCCTTTAACAATCATTCGGTCATATCACGAAGGTGTCCACTAACTTGTAGCAGTGAGCTCAACGTTCAACTTTTTAGTGCTGCCACACTGGAATAATGCGCTTTAGACTCTTAGTAAGATACCCCACCCAGTCACATTATACTGACGCCGGGCCGATAACCAGTCCTAGCACTACTCTTTAAATATTGAACGTCAAGCAAGGGAGCTAAAAATAGTTCCATTTTTTCTAAATTTGACTTGGCAAGGCCAGGGATCGAACCCACGTCATTCCTCACATGAGGCCACGGTCAGAGTTAATGGTGGGGCTGGACATGACACTTTCACGATTTGTAATTTGATACTTAAGACTTGTGTTAAGTAATTAAAACAAACCTTCGTAATAACTATCAAGTTTGGTAAAAATCCGAAGCAGCATACTGAAAAGTAGATACAAAATTCAACAGGAAATGTAGCATTCACGGACAACAGTCAACCAAAACATGTACTGATACAAACTACAATTACACGGATAAATAAGAAACAATGTATGTGATATCACAAAAAAACAATAAATAGTTGACAATAGAGTAACCGCATTGGAACGGCTAGTGACAAAAATGCCGCTGGGTGGGGTGGGTGGGGTTAAACCAGGTTCTAAGGTGCACCAAACCTCGCACTATATATTCCAATAAAATGGGACATAGTAAGACACATGTATTCAACACAAACAACACTTACAAGGATACATAGAATCAAAGTATGCGACAACACTATCAAACAAGAGGGCAAAATGACACGGAGTCGCTCATCTGATACACATGAGGTCATAGCGACCTTGACATTTAAACTACTGACTCCAGTTTCACCTGTCACCAAAGGCAATGTACCTATCAGGTCGCACCGACAACAGATCAGTAGTGTTATTACTTACTAGTCCTTTGAGATCTGTGTGGCTTTCATGTAGAGTACCGCTTAAGCCGGTGCTAGGACTGCGTGTGAGGTGTTGTAAGTTATATCATACTCAATAAAACCGAATCTGCTACTTTTATCTTTGTGTTTGCTACTTGATAGCCATAACGGTGATTTTGAGTAGTAGAATCACATTTTTGCCTTAATTATACGCATTAATAATAATTACAAAATGATAACATATATGCAATCGTATTAATAAGATTACACATAAAGGGATATTATCATCCTCATCTCTTAGTACTAGTATTTAAAAGTAGTTTATTAGAAACCGGTATGCATGGAAGTTAACAAAGCGCAATAAAGCATAATTAATATATAGCTTTTGACGATCACATTTAAAAACGTAATTAGAGTAATATTGGTAAGTGGTATGATAAGTGTATTAATAGTTGTGAACTTCATAGCTGTTAGAAACAAACCCCAATATATATGCTTTTCTTTTCAGAACTCCAATCTTCGCTCTGTGAAATTTACAACAACCATTTTGTAACATGTCCACTGTCTCCAATACTGCAAGATATAGATGTAAGAATAGATGATGTGTTTGTTGACCTGGTCATCTGTGATGATTTGATAAATGAACCAAGACAATCACGACTATCAGGAAATAGAACATTTGGCGAGAGAGCTGAAGGTTATAGCGACATATTGTTCAAACATAATCAAAGGTGCAACAATATATTTGTTCTTGGGGATGCTGGGATGGGTAAAACAACATGGTGCATGAAATTATTGAGAACTTGGGTTCATGCCTATGAAAAAACAAATGATCAGAATGTAAATCCAAATGATTTGACAGCAGACGAGAAAACAATGTCAGAGTTTGACATTGTGTTATTTGTATCGCTGAGACATGCTGCAACATTTGATGCCAACATCCTTGACATGATCAGACATCAACTATTCGAGGAACAATCGCACTTAATGGGTATCATTTTAGAAGTTCTACAACATGAACCACACAAATGCCTTATCATCATGGATGGTTTAGACGAGTGGTCACCACCAAACAACAAGCCGTGTTCCCCATTACATCATCCTAGCCTTCCTGGAAGAAAGGACATTAATGGCTGCCCAGTACTGACCACTACAAGACCATGGAAACTGGACACGGTGAGACTTAAAGATAAGGAAATAGACAGAGCTGTCAAAATACAAGGACTAAAAGATCCAAGATTGTTGACAGAACGAGTAATTCAACGATTGAATACGAAAGCCAAAGAAAGTTTAAATGAATCTTTCAAAGATAGAACTTCAGATGAATTTTACAGAGATGCAAGTACAGCTTTTGAGAATATTCCTTCTGCCTCACTTCCCACATGGCAGTTGCCCCATGCCTTGCACATACCAATTGTGCTAACGGTTATGGTGTGCTTGTGGTTTGTTGATGGTAAGTTTGAAAGGACACAAGCAGCTATCTACGGTGCATTATTGCAGTTACTTATTAACTATGCAGAAGGAGACAAACAATCTGGAAACATCGGAAGACTTTCTAATATAACAAATTTAAGTGAACTTAAAAACAAGTGGTCCCAATCTGAACATCTTCTTCCAAGTTGTCTCCGGAGTCGAGAACCCTGTAGATACTTCAGTGGACTGCTTCTGAAACTTTCAAATCTAGCATTTAAGTCTTTGTTTGGTTTTGAAGGTGAAACTAATCTCGTTTTTACAATCGATTCACTGAAACATGAACTAAGTGAAGAAGAATTAGAAGTATCAGTAAAAATTGGTATATTATCTCAGTCAAAAATGGTGGGTATCACAAGAATGACAAGCGTGTCATTTCTTCACAAAAGTTTACAGGAATACTTAGCTGCCACATGTCTAGTGTATTCAACAGAACAGGGAGACACAAGTAAAATAGAAAAATACAAAACATGCGGTCTTTCTAAAGTTCAGGAGATGGAGAAGGTACTGTTATTTGTATGTGGTATGGACTCAAAGACGGCAAGTGATATGTCTAAACAAATAGCTGATACTACAACAACATATAAGGTAATGCTTAAAATCCAAGAACTGCAACTAAAATGTGTACACGAAGTACAAGCAGCACACGGTGATGCATATCCCTCCACAGAATACCCGATCTATACAGAAACATTGCTGGTCAATGCCATTAGAGGAAATCAGCTCGAGCATCTGCGGATACTTTTCGAAACGAACAGCAAAGATTTTAAAAATATTGAAATGTCCTTCAAGAAAACGTATTTAGTAGACTATATTAGTAATACACATATGAACCAAACCCTACTACCAAGCACACAATGTCACACTCTTAGATTGATGGGCATAGACAATTATGTTAATAATTTGATATGGTTACCAAATGTATTACGTAAAATGTCCCAGTTGAAGAGTTTGGTACTCAAGGGCGAATTAAAAGAGGGTACTAAAACTGATTTGCAATCGTTATGTATAACTGACATGCAATCGCTATGTGTACAGTCACTAGAATATCTCCCTCAACTGAGTCATTTTGAATGCGACAGTTTATCACCGGCTGCTTATCAAAAATTAGGAGAAGTTCTTCCTTGTATGGCAATGCTAGAGATACTTGAAATAAAAGATAATGGGATACTTCTAGTATTAGATGATACAGCATCTTTAATTATACGGTCTATAAAACACCTCGGACGTCTCAAACATCTTGCATGTGACTGCAGATTACCCCAGGCAGCTTATAGAGAATTGGAAACCGTTTTCCTCCACACGAAACAGCTAGAGATACTTAAACTAGAAGGTGAGACCATACCATCATCACTCATTTGGTCTCTAAGACATATTCAACGCCTGCGACAGCTTAAATTTAAGAACTTATCACAGACTGCGGAAGAACAGTTACAAAAGGTTCTACCACTAATGAAACAGCTTGAGAAACTGGAACATTGCACCAGCTCTAGAGAATATCCCAGTACACAGTTCAGTGTGATTCCATTGGGATTCCACTAAATCACTGGAACATTGCACCAGCTCCAGAGAATATCCCAGTACACATTACAGTGTGATTCCATTGGGATTCCACTAAATCACTGGAACATTGCACCAGCTCCAGAGAATATCCCAGTACACATTACAGTGTGATTCCATTGGGATTCCACTAAATCACTGGAACATTGCACCAGCTCCAGAGAATATCCCAGTACACATTACAGTGTGATTCCATTGGGATTCCACTAAATCACTGGAACATTGCACCAGCTCCAGAGAATATCCCAGTACACAGTTCAGTGGGATTCCACTAAATCACTGGAACATTGCACCAGCTCCAGAGAATATCCCAGTACACAGTTCAGTGTGATTCCATTGGGATTCCACTAAATCACTGGAACATTGCACCAGCTCCAGAGAATATCCCAGTACACAGTTCAGTGGGATTCCATTGGGATTTCACTAAATCACTGGAACATTGCACCAGCTCCAGAGAATATCCCAGTACACATTACAGTGTGATTCCATTGGGATTCCACTAAATCACTGGAACATTGCACCAGCTCCAGAGAATATCCCAGTACACATTACAGTGTGATTCCATTGGGATTCCACTAAATCACTGGAACATTGCACCAGCTCCAGAGAATATCCCAGTACACATTACAGTGTGATTCCATTGGGATTCCATTAAATCACTGGAACATTGCACCAGCTCCAGAGAATATCCCAGTACACATTACAGTGTGATTCCATTGGGATTCCACTAAATCACTGGAACATTGCACCAGCTCCAGAGAATATCCCAGTACACAGTTCAGTGGGATTCCACTAAATCACTGGAACATTGCACCAGCTCCAGAGAATATCCCAGTACACAGTTCAGTGTGATTCCATTGGGATTCCACTAAATCACTGGAACATTGCACCAGCTCCAGAGAATATCCCAGTACACAGTTCAGTGGGATTCCATTGGGATTTCACTAAATCACTGGAACATTGCACCAGCTCCAGAGAATATCCCAGTACACAGTTCAGTGCGATTCCATTGGGATTCCACTAAATCACACTGGGAAAAAAGAAGACCATTAACATTTCATCGGGGTTCCATTGACCACAGCAATTCCAGAACATGGGGATTTCATTGACCCTAAACTAGATATATTACGCTGGAATATAATGATCAAATTTTATGACAAATCCGTATATGAGACACTTAAAAGATGTCAATTTACACCTAGAAAAATTCGGGGAATGCTAGATAAAGTATTAATATATTACAGGAAAGAAAACTTTTAAAGGTAGTTTTACTAATATTGACCCCGTTTTTCAACTCATTGGGCTGATTCAAACAAACTTTAAACTACTGTCAGTTCACACCGGGGGAAAACAACCATGGTCAAACATGGCATACCATCGCCAAGCAATTGCAAAATTCTGAATGGTTGCATCATTGTCGGCCAATTTGTTAACGAATCATACATATTTATATTCGTGTGGGTGTGATTTATATGGTTCAGATGTGAAATAATAAATACATATATCTAACTCCAGTGTTATAGCACAAGTGTAGATCAAAATCAATGCGAGATTTTGCCGATGAAGCCGACACTTGGGTTTTAGGAAGAAGAGGAAACGGTGCACTTTTATCGATTTATTTGCGATTGCGCTATCGCCCATAAAATAAGCCGTCAAAAATAATCACGATAGGGAAATTCAAGTGATAGAGCTAGTTCAGTGTGTAAAAATTACAGGTATTATCTGCAATCTTGGTCAATAAAATGACAGAATCAAGAGTCTCGGGCTGCAAACTCACTGGTTTAAAGTATAATGCCACCGGCTAAACGTTATTATAAGTGCGAGCGACTTCACAGTACAAAACGACGCCCATAAACAAAGCAGACGAAGAAGTCCAAGAATAACAGTTCTTTATTGTAAACATTCAACGGCTATATATGGTCATTATTATAAGGCGGCTACACTAAAGGATATGTTGCGGTAACTCGACATTCAGGTCCTGCAATAAAGACGGGAATTGAACGACTTCTCAAATTCAAGTTCATTGGAGGTATGGTCAGTATTAAAATAAAATTGATATACAATGTGGACGATTATATATATAGCAGTAGATTGTACAAAGTAACTGTAAAACATAACTAATATATATGGTGGCTGATTTCTGCCATTTGTCGGTTTTTGGTTATTTCGCTGCGAAAAGACGACAGGACGAAAATATGCCAAGTGCAGCGTAAAAAGACGACAGAACGACCGACCTAAAAGATGACATTTCAAGGGCGAAAAGACGACAGAATGCCACGCAAAAAGACGACACTTCAGCCGCGAAAAGATGCCATTTGATATTGTCGTCTTTTCGTTATTTCGTGTGGCCTTCTGTCGTCTTTTCGCGATGCATTTGTCGTCTTTTCGTTCTGTCGTCTTGTTGTCTTGTCTTTTCGCCTTCCACTTGACATGCGCATTTAATAACACAGAGATTACACTTGTTTTCTATGCATATGGCCGCAGTGCAGAAGTACGCATGTCAACCGGAAGGCGAAAAGGCGAAAAGGCGACAAGACAACAAGACGACAAGAAAACAGAACGAAAAGATGACAGAACAAAAAGAAGACAGAACGAAAAGATGCCAAATGCATCGCGAAAAGACGACAGAACGATAAGACGACAGAACGACAAGGCCACACGAAATAAAGAAAAGACGACTATCAAATGGCCTCTTTTCGCGACTGAAGTGTCGTCTTTTCGCGTGGCGTTCTGTCCACTTTTCACCTATAAAATGGGATCTTTTCGTTCTGTCGTCTTTTCACGGCGAAATAACGAAAAGACGACATGGCAGAAATCAACCACAATAAATACAGGTTTGTCTTCACTTTGTAATACCAATAATCAGACTGTCGTGACAAAACAATTGAGACCAAAAAACGTTTTACAAAAAGAAGAAAAAAGAGGATGTTGTGCTGTGTGCGAAGTGGAGAGGGAGAGCGGGCAACTCTTTAAAAAAAAAACTTAAGGGAAGGGTGTGGGGGTTCCGGGTGCACCCCACCTGAAAACGCCCGTTACCAGATAAATCTGGTTTTGACTTATTCATGTAGCATTGTCTATGGTAATAAAGTTAAGAACTAATTATGTAAATTAAATGAAGTGTTTCATTAGCAGGGACTATACTGGGGTTCCTGTCATTAGTCAGGGTATTTCGTCTGTGCAATTGACATCTTGTAGATCTACTAATGTGTACAGTTATAGCGAGTGTTATGTCACACATAGTTTTACATTATTGAATTACAATGCGAATATTCGTGTAATGTTAATATATTAACTTATTACCACGAAATCAATCTTTTATACATGCATTTAATTTGAGAACTTGATTTATCCTTGTTTCTAGTTGTGTATTATAACTGTTATATTATACCTTAGGAATTAAGATATCAATGAAATCAAGGGCAATGTAAATGCGACTGTCATGTCACCTACCGTTTAACATTATTTAGAATTTACAAAACTGCATTACAATGCGACCCCTTAACCCATTTTTCACACATGCATTTATTCGAGAACTTTATTTACCATTGTTCAATATGATATTATAGGTTAGAAAGTATTCATGAAACAATAAGAGACCATGTGTAAAATTTGACTATCTTTGGAATTGAAATCTTGGAACTATGTGTTATATGATAAACAGAAACTTACATTCGTGACTGTGTATTATTGACTAATAAACTCATTGGAATAAAAAGATAGCATACTCGTCAGAGCCTCGAATTCTATCATTTTATCCGACTCGTTTATTAAAATCAATAATACACAGTCACGAATGTAAGATCCTCTGTCAGTGAACTAGAAGGGTGTTCCATGGAACACTTGTGTCGCCTGCCGTGTACTTTTCAAGTTATAGTCAGTTATGAGCTTGGTTAGGTTGCAGGTTAAAGCTTTATGAAAGGGGGCATAACTCTGCCAAAATGAAAGACAGAGTTATTGGACACGAGTAACAACATTCCTTAGGTTAAGAGTAAGATGTGTGTGGGAAGTGGTCACATACTTTTCAAGTTGTGGCCAAGGTTAGGTTGCAGGTTAAAGTGTCAGACGGACGACAACAGGAGACGGACAAAGTGATCCCCAAGTGTCTACCATGCTACGCAGGGGACACAAAAAGGATGGATGTGAGCTGGGACGAAAATGCCCTGAAGTGAGCAACTCTGAAAATATGTTTGCCTGCATTTCCTTATATATGTTTTTCTATTTCCACCAGAACGTGTAATTGTTTTTGCCAGATGAAATAGCTGTGCGAACCATAGTTCTTGTGGGTTCAGTTCATAACTGTTCAACTGTGTAAAGTTAGAACTTATAATTTAGTTTGTAACTATTCAACTGTGTAAAGCTATAACTTATAATTTAGGTTTTCACTGTAAATTTTCAGTTTGTAACTTCAACTGTGAAAAGCTACAACTTATACTTTTCAGTTCAATAATTTTTCAACCGTGTAAAGCTATATTTTATAATTTAGTTTGTAACTGTTCAAAGCTATAACTTATAATAATTTTCAGTTCATAACTGTTCACCAGTGTAAAGCTACAATTTATATTATCGTTTGTAATAATGTAATGTTCAACTGTGCAGATATTACTGGTCTTATACTTTCCATTTTGTAACTGTTTAACTGTGTCAAGTTATAACTTATAATTTAGTTCACAACCTTTCAACTGTGAAAAGCTATAACTTATAATTTTTAGTTGTAATGGTTCAACTTTGCAAAGCTATAAATTATAATTATAATTTTCACTTTGTAATTGTTCAATTGTGCACAGCTGTTCCTTATAGCTTTCACTTCGTAACTATTCAACTGTGCAAAGCTATAACTTACAATTTTCAATTTGTATCTGTTCAACTGTGTGAAGGTATAATGCATCATTTTGTGAATCCGAACTCTATAACTATAGTATAACTGCATTAACTGGCCAAGCAAAACATCACCCTATTGTTATCATTGCTGAAGCATCGTATTATGAGTTACCATCTCTTAATTCTGTTTACGTATTTTCAGTTACGGGTATTTAAAGTATAAAGAATAAATCTATAATTGTTATCGGTAGATATGCATTATTTTATGATTTCAATAAGTAGTGAAATTTGGCGGGTTAGTTTCTTTAAATAACTGTTCAAATATGCTATTAAAGGGTATGTAATGTAGCGACACAGCCAAACAAGCTCTAATATTGAGAGTTCCGACAAACTTGGAAAAAGGTGAAAGAATTATCAAAATCGGATGATAAACAAACAAGATATGACAATTTGAATGTTGTTCTAAAATGGATATGGGAGCCGCCATTTGGAGAACTACGACATCGTAGTTCAAATTACCATATATGGAAAATTGATAAGTATTATTTAAAGCAAAGAAAATCGCTGCAAATGAATGCAAAATCCATTACTGGTCATATAAAGCATTATTGCCACATATTTTTCAAACAATTGATGTCGTGCTTTTCAATAAATCAATAAATGTTCATATTTAAATAAATATTCCATATAAAAAAAATTATGGTCAATTAGAACTATTATGTTATAGCTCTCCCATATCCGTTTCAACAGAACCTTCAAATGATCATATCGTCTTCGTTTATCGTTCGATTTTGATAATTCTTTCACCTGTTTCCAAGTTGAACATTGTTACTTATAATTTTTAGTAAATAACTGTTTAACCCTTAACCCGCTACATATATATAATGGACTGCTCTTTCTTTGAATTAAGACCATTCCATTTATGTGATAAGGGGGTGTTTTGGGGGAAATGACTGATCAGCAGCCAAACATTGTAAACCCTGATCAGCCTGTTACTAGCAGGCTGATCTGGGTTTACAATGGACGCAAAGGCTATTATAATCGTGCTTAGTGGTTAAGGGTGAACTGTCCCAAGCTATAACTTTACAAGTTCAGTTTGTTACTGTTCAACTGTGAAAATCTTGTCCATTTTAGAATATCTGTTCAAATGTTACAACTGTGTTAGGCTATATTGCAGTAAATAACTTTTCTGCCTAATAAAGGGGTGACCTATTAAATTTTGCTTTAATTAGGCACTGACCAATACAGCAAATCAATGCAGAATCCCTCAGCGTTTATTGTACGTAACGTTATCTGACGTCGTGCACGTAACTTTGCCAGACGTCATAAAACAAACAAAAAAATAACATGGCGACATCCTCGATAAGCGTACCATTCTGAGAAATAGGTAATAATAGTAATTCATACAGAAAATATGGATAATCTACATGATAAATAGAATATTATGTCAGTGCCTTTTACTATAAAGTTTATTAGGCTTGGCACGAAAACAAAGAATGGCTCGGTAGAGCCTCGCCATTCTTCATTTTCTAAGCCTCGCCTATTAAACTTGATAGTAAAAGGCACCGACATAATATTCTCTATTTAACTGTGCCAACTGTTTGAAGCTATAACTTTGCTATACAATTTGTTGAAAATAAAACCCATTTAAACACTTTAAAAGTTGTTGTTCGTGTTCAAAACCAAATGTAATTACATGTATATATAATTGTATGTTTTGTATACATTTTTTTTGGTCCAAACATAAATCATTTAGATGTTCTTTAGCATAAACTTGCAAAAAGGTTTTACCTGTGAATTTTGGAAACAGCACTGCAAGGTATTAGGATAAATTTTCATCCTTTTGTCCGTTACTTGTGCTTTGCAAATATGCTTGGTCGATGATCAAACTTTACACGGATGATGCATGCGGTCAAATTTGACCTTGACAGTTTAACATAAGAGTTATATAGGAAAATGTTTAGACTAGAAATGTGTCCATTGGACATGGATGCCCCCACTGAAAACAATTGGTGTATGAATGTGGAAGGATTTAGACACAAGATATTTTCACATAAAATTTGACAAAAAAGGGCCATAACTCCGATACTACTGGGTCGATTTTGACGCCAAAAAGATACGCACATCTTGACATCATAGGTTAGCATCCTGTAAAGTTTCAAAGGAATCAGTTGAAAAGTGTGGGAGGAGATAGTCACACAAGATATTTTCACGTAAAATTTGACGAAAAAGGGGCCATAACTTCAGTACTACTGGGTCGATTTTGACGCCGAAACGAGTTGCACATCTTGACATCATAGGTAAGCATCCTGTAAAGTTTCGAAGCAATCGGTTGAAAAATGTGGGAGAAGATAGACACAACTTTTCGAGATGGAAGGGCATGGCTAACGCTATATGCCCCCTCCGACTGGTGAGGGCATAAAAATATTCTTTTCCGAAACTATAAAAGTTTGAGTTCTAATAAATGTCCTGTAACAAGTTGATTCAAATGGTGACTCTTGGTGATAAATTGTGCGGCACCACATGGGTCACATGTTGACATAAACATGTAGGGGATAACTTGTTTTTAAGAACCATTACACTTATTACACCGTTGTTTTGAAGAACTTTGTGTTATATATATATTCCATGGGAGCCTGGAATTTGTAGAAAACAAAATTACTTATGCAACCCTTTACAACATACTACTAGTATAAGGAAACCAAATCCCAAATTTAGTTGAGCTAGGACAAGAAATGTAAGAGAGATAGACCTGTAAACACAGCTTACACGCAAAATTTGATGTAAAAGACACATTTTAAGGGCTATCAGAATTTGGGTTCCGTCGGAGTCCAGGGGTTACAGGAACCAAAATGACTTAAGCAACCCTTAACATAATGCTATAAGGAAGCTCATGGCCAAATTTGGTTGTGCTAGGATAAGAAATGTTAGAGACATAGACTTGTAAACACAGTTTACATGAAAAATTAGATGTGAACACATTTCAAAGGGTTCCATGGGTTGCAGGAACGAAAATTACTTATGCAGCCCTTAAGATAATGTTATAAGGAAGCCCATGGTCAAATTTGTGCTAGGCTAAAAAGTATAAAAGTCAAGCAGGAAATGCAGCTTTCACAGAACACAGTAAACCCCAAAACAGTTATCTAGCTCTTGTAGTTTTTGGAAAGATTTTCCTACATAGCTCTATGTTTAATGGGCCCCATGGCAGGACCAGATTTGATCTCCGGGCCACCATTTGAATAAGCTTGGTAGAGGACCAAAAGCTTACGCAAATATAATATATGAGAGCTCTGTGCCTTGTGGTTTCAGAGAAGGTTTATAATTTACCCCCGTATATGCCTTAAAATTGCAAAATCAGTATATACAAACCATTTTTGATCCGGGAACTTGATAGTCTAGGGGTTGGTGATCATTAATAAAGGAGGACAGTCGAAATCTGTCGGGTTGTTTTTGAGAAGAAGATTTTTTAAGGCTTCAAACTCACATTTACCTTATTTTAACAATCTTGAAAGCCACGGACAGATCTTGTGAAGTTTGGTCAAAATCATGAAAGCCGTTCATGACTGAGAAGGCGTTTAAGCAAACGTTAAAGGACAGATGGACAGACGGACGACAACGGACAAAAAGCAGTCACAATAGCTCACATTGAGCCTATGGCTCAGGTGAGCAAAAAAACATTAGTAGACATTTTGTTATCGTGCACAACATGTAAAGTTTTATGACACTCAAGAATAATCCAGTTATCTGAGAAATCATTTTTGTCGAATTTACCTCCATGTACAGACACAAAGTATGACTTAGAGGAGTATTTGTGTAACATTTCCAAGATGATATGTTCTGGCATTTATTATTATTATTATGGGAAAAGCATTTTTCATGATCGGTTCATGGTGACCTTGGCTTTAAACTTATGACCCCAAAATGTATAGCCTAGGGATCATTCTCTCACCTTTATCTGTGACATAATGACCCCAAAACCAAGAGGAGTCATCCTCTCACTGAGGACAATCTATCTGTGAAGTTTCATGAGGATTGAAACAAATCAGGATCGGCATAAAACTATTAGGGGTTATTCTCTCACCAAGTACAATGTATTTGCGTAGTTTCAAAATCGTGGCTACACATCTTGAGTTATATGGTGCTGTAAGGTTTTTCATGATTTATAGTCGGTGACCTTAACTACTGACTTCCCAAAACATCTCCCATCGGAGAGTCAATCTGTAAGTTTCATAATTGTGGCTAGAAAGATTGAATAATGCGGACAAGGTTTTTTCAAGATTGGGTAATGGTGACCATATAACCTTTGACCTATTGACCCCAATTCAGTTTTTACTATTTTTGGCTGTGGTGGACATCTTGGATAATGCAGTTGTTACATTTCACAGTTAGGACATCTGGATGTTGTCCGTTATATTACTCTTACCCTAGGTAATATAACCCCAACACTGTCCATGTTACATAGTATCATTACTTATCTCCCTTACCTGATCAAATAATATTTGTTTACAAAGCCTTATTAAATTGAGAAAAAAAATCCATACCCCTAACTTAAGTTTCAAATCTTTCAGAAACTTTTTTACCGGTACTGAAGTTTTGGAAGTCATCTCATTAAGGAATATCTTTTGAAAAAAATTCTGTTACTGTGTTGCTAAAGGTTTGAATTTATTTCAATTTTTTGTGACATCAGGACGTTGCATTTTGCTGGATTCAGTTGAATTTTATTTAGTATCAACTAGACTTTATAACCTACATTCCTGTGAAGTTTCATGAAGTTCCTCAAAGATTTGGTATACAGGTACAGTAAAACTCACTTATAGCGAACTCGGTTATAGCGAATTTTCCCTTGTCAAAAAAAGCTACCTTATACGTACGTTTTGCGTAGCTAAAATTATTTCAAAAGCTACGTAAAACGTACGTAAAAGCTAGCGGTATTGGCACCTGCGTATTTCTTCGTATACGCAGCTTTTGCGCAGATTTTACAAAAATGATGCAAAACATAGCATTAACAAACAAGCTGCGCAAACGCTGCGTTTTCAAAGGTCTACATAATAATTTACCTTTAATGTAAAAGCTGCGTAAAACGCAGCTTTTACGAAGGTGCCAATACCGCTAGCTTTTACGTAGCTATTACGCAGGTCTGCATAAACGAAGCTTTTACGCAGATCTCTGTAAAAGCTGCGTAAAACGCAGCTTTTGCGCAGGTGCCAATACCGCTAGCTTTTACGTAGCTATTACGCAGGTCTGCATAAACGCAATTTAAACGCAGCTTTTACGCAGGTGCCAATACCGCTAGCTTTTACGTAGCTATTACGCAGGTCTGCGTAAACGCAGCTTTTACGCAGATCTCTGTAAAAGTTGCGTAAAACGCAGCTTTTACGCAGGTGCCAATACCGCTAGCTTTTACGCAGGTCTGCATTAACGAAGCTTTGATGCAGATCTTTGTTAAAGCTGCGTAAAAGCTTCGCAATAGCTGCGTAAAAACTGGCGGTATTGGCGTAAAATGCAGTTTTTACACAGCTATTACGAAGCTTCTGTGCAGATCTTTGTGAAAGCTGCGTAAATGAAGGATTTAAAAAGCTTCGTCTTTCTTTTTCAATAAAGGGTCGACCTCCGAGGGTTAGTGAAAATTTGAGCAGATATAAATGGAAACGTAAATGTAGTCAAAATGATGCGCCACGATAAGCACTACAGGTCAAAGATAAGCACTACAGGTCTTTGACCGCTACAGCATGGAATACATAAGGATGTGATCAATAAGAAACAATCAGTAATAAAGGCAATAAAGTTTATATGTACTTAATCTAGGTCCCCCTGTACAGGATTCAAATTTAACAGAATAAATAACATCACTATATCTCAGCAGCAAATGTTGAACAGTACATGGAAATAACATGTTACATAATTTTAATCTTAAAAAGTGATTTTGGTGAAACGGCAGAAATGAAATTTAAAGCTATTTGACACTGGAAAAGTGTAACCTAAGCATTTTTATATTGAAATATTTAAACTATAAAACAAACAACTGATATGCAAAATGCAATGTGAAAAAATAAACTATAAACGAAACATCTATTAAATTTCACTTTAACATGAAAAAGTTTGGTAGAAACACTTACAGACTGAAAATAATATTGAGCACTTATTTACATTGAATATACACTGAAGGGACACACAGCAACCTTGTAGTTAATAAAACAGTTAAATTAGCACCCAAATTTACTAACCCCACATCATTTTATGTCTTTTCCCTCTTTATTCTACTATATGTTGAAAAATGTTAGGGATGCAATATAATCCACTCAGGTGTTTGCAAAATCAATTTGCTTTCAAGGATTCAAATAATGATTTGTGCATAATAAATATGAAAACTAATATTATTGTCCTTCAAAACTAAACTATAGACTTCATGTGAAACACATTTGAAAACACTGTCTGATTCTAAAATAACAGGTAAACATATCTTTGATTTGTTTGTTTTCTCAGAGACCTATATTAATAATGTTTTTTTAAATAAAGACCATAATTATTTAAAAAAATATACACTGCACCCCTAGATAACAATTAGCTCCATTTATCTACACATCTAAGCCCCGGTAAGCGGCCTCAAACCCTCTCAAAATTGTCCTCATTGTTCGTTCAACATCATCTTCTGGAACCTCAAACCGACTTAATTATTGCTGTCCTGTAGATGCAAACATGTATGAAGTTTAAAAGCTTTACGGCTCGAGGTGTCCTGAGTAAAACTTAAATTTAAAACAGACGTATGGGACAGTCGGAAAATGGTTATTAACACTATATGACTGATCCACTTTCGTGTTAAGGCAAATATATACACCATTGAAAAACATAGCACTATATGTATACATCTAAACCTCTGTAGGATGACTCGAACCCTCTTAAAACTGTTCTCATTTTCATTTGACTTCATCTGTTGGCACCTAAACCGTTCCCGAAGAACATAGATCTGAAAAGATAGTATATTTATAAATAAATTAATGTCTACAAAAAAGACAAAATAAATTTATAAATGTATAAAAAAAAATCCATTTTAAATATAATAGTTTTTAATACTTCTGAAAATTTAAAACCTATATTATATTAAAAGGGCCTCATTGCAATCTTAGTCGTGTGGGTTCAATCCCTGGCTGGATTATATCAAATACTTCATGGTACTAGTAGTCCCAAGCATACAAAGTCGTAATTCTAGGACTGGTCAGTCCGGTGTCTGTATCATGTTATTTGTCTACAGCACGGTATTCCAGTATGGCACCACTATAAAATTGAGCATAGAGCTCATTTCGAAAAAATAAAACGGTGTGATAAAACATAAAGATTGTTAAATCGTTGGGTGTGGGATGGGGTGGTGGAGGTGACATGTGCACCAAATAACAGCATGTGGGGGGGGATGGGGTGTAAAAGCTATTTAGGAGGAGTAGCGGCGACAATATTATATTTAAAGTAAAAAATTCAAAGGGCAATAAAAAATCAGTGAACCGGAACGAAAGCACGACATCATACCGATACTTCTGTAAAGTTTTGTCAATATCCAACAAGCCATTTAGGAGTAGTGGCGACAAAAAATTTAAAGTAAAAAACTCAAAGGGACATAACTCCGTCAAAAGTCAGCGAACCAGACCGAAAGCGTGACATCATACTTCCTGCAAAGTTTCGGCAAAATGCATCAAGCCGTTTAGGAGGAATAGCGGTGCCAACAAATTTAAAGTGAACAATGCAAAGGGCCATAACTCTGTCAAAAATCAGCAAACCGGAACGACAACGCGATATGCACAACTAGACATCATACCGATGCTTCTGCAAAGTTTTGTTAATATCCAACAAGGCGTTTAGGAGTAGCGGCGACAACAAATTTAACTTTAAAAAATGCAAAGGGATATAACTCCGTCAAAAATCAGTGAATCAAACTGAAAGCACGACATGCACAACAAGACATCATACCGATGCTTCCTTCAAAGTTTTGTCAAAATCCAGCAAGCCGTTTAGGAGTGTGTGTGTGGGGGTGTGTGGACCATTTCAGACCATTAAACGACTTGCATGCTGTCGCACACTTCAAATGCTTGATACAGTTAACCCTATAGATATTCTTCCCATTTATATATAAATGTTTTTATATAGCTGTAAATGGAGAGTGGCTCTGGAGTGTTCATTTCATGTTGATGCAATATAACCTTTTTATGTGGTGCGCCATAAACCTCAATTTTAACTTCCAGTGTGAAACTTCTGCGAGAAAAATACCTTTGATCTGAAGGCATACCTGTCATAGGATCTAAGGTTGAGGATGTATTCTGTTGAATCTGTTGGACACCTTCATCATCGCCTTCCGAGCGACCCGACCATTGACAACTTGCGCTCATGTCAACATCTCCTGAAAACTCCAAGCATAACAATTGCTGAAATATTATACCAGTTCAATTTCTAAATAAAGAATTGAATTGTACATGTGCTGTTATACGCCACATAACAGCACATGTGGCTTTTAAAGGACTTATTAATAAATATACAGATATAAATATACTGATTGGTTGTCGATGAAAAATGTTTGACTCCTTAAAAGTATACCCATTACAACCTGTCGCAATACAGTCACCTGACATCAAACTGACAAAAATGTTCAGTCAATCGTCATATTTTGTGTATGTAAAACTTTTTAAAACTAGAGGTTGTTTTTGAGAAAAACTGATGTCTCATACCACTGCAAAGTTTCGTCAAAATGCATCAAGCCATTTAGGAGGAGTAGCGGCGACAACAAATTTAAAAGTAAAAAAGATGGGTCATAAATATGTCAAAAATCAGCTATCCGGAATGAAAGTGCAATACGCACAACTAGACATAATACTTATGCTTCCTGCAAAGTTTCTCCACAAGTCCCAACAAGCTATTTAGGAGGAGTAGCGGCGACAATATTATATTTAAAGTAAAAAATTCAAAGGGCCGTACTCCATCAAAAATCAGCGAACCGGAACGAAAGCACGACATCATACCGATACTTCTGCAAAGTTTTGTCAATATCCAACAAGGCGTTTAGGAGTAGCGGCGACAACAAATTTAACTTAAAAAAATTCAAACCGAAAGCACGACGTGCACAACAAGACATCATACCGATGCTTCTGTCCTGCAAAGTTTTGTCAAAATCCATCAAGCCGTTTAGGAGTGGGTGTGGGTGTGTGTGGGGGATGGACCATTTAAGACCATTAAACGACTCGCATGCTGTCGCACACTTCAAATGCTTGAAACAGTTAACCCTATAGATATTCTTCCCATTTATAGATGTTTTATATAGCTGTAAATGGAGAGTGGCTCTGGAATGTTCATTTCATGTTGTTGCAATATAACCTTTTTATGTGGTGCGCCATAAACCTCAATTTTAACTTCCAGTGTGAAACTTCTGCGAGAAAACTACCTTTGATCTGAAGGCATACCTGGCATAGGATCTAAGGTTGAGGATGTATTCTGTTGAATGGTGAACACCATCATCGCCTTCCGAGCGACCTGACCATTGACAACTTGCGCTCATGTCCAACATCTCCTGAAAACTCCAAGCATAACAATTGCTGAAATATTATACCACTTCAATTTCTAAATAAAGAATTGAATTGTTGTTTTAAAAGACTCCTTAACCTGTAAACATAGATTCAACCGGCATGTGCTTAAATCCACTGCAGTCCCCTTTAACAAATTGAATATGGAGGAAGAAAATGCATTTTTAAAATACTCCTTGACAGCGTCGCCTGTGTTTTTCTGAATTGATAGACCTCAATTTGCACCATGACAGGCATAATCAATAACTTGCAAGCTTCATTCAGGTAATGCAAGTACAATGTTTATCTTCAAAACAGTAAGTTGTGCACAATATTAAGTAACATATTAATACCTTCACCAATCTCGTTTGCAAAACTGTCAATGTTACAATGAAACAAGAGGGCCATGATGGCCCTATATCGCTCACCTGGGTAAACTTGAACCATTACAAGAGGACCAAGATGGCCCTAAAGCGATCACCTTAGTACTGGCACATTATCGAACTTCTTCGAAATCTTATGGTCATATACAATCTGTGCAAGTTTGGTTAAGATTGTTCAAGAAATGTGGGCTTTGTTGTGTATAACAACATTGATATAGGCTGTTTAAGACCCTGACAAAGTTTGGTAAAGATCAAATACAAAATGAAGGTGCTAGAGAGTAACACCTTGGCCAGAGTCAAATGTGACCTCAGGGCTACAAGTAATATACGAGAGATGTGTGCCTTGTGGTTTAGAGAAGAAGATTTTTTAATTTTTTCCCTATACAAGTCTATGTAAAATGTGACCGCTGGGGCGGGGTCAAATGTGTATCCAGGGTCACCATTTGAACAAACTTGGTAAAGGACCATAAGAGTATAGTAAATGCAAAATATTAAACCTCTGGCTCTTGTAGTTACAGAGAAGACTTTAATGTGTTTCCTATATACGTCTATGTCAAACTTTGACCCTCGGAGTGGGGTCAAATTTTACCCCAGTGTGACCACCATTTGAACAAACTTTTTCGAGGACCATAATCTTATAGTAAATGCAAAATATTAAACCTCTGGCTCTTGCAGTTTCAGAGAATTTTTTTCCCCTATATGTATGTCTATATAAAACTGTGACCCCTGGGGCGCGGCCAAGTTTGACACCAGGGTCACCATTTGAACAAACTTGGTAGAGGACCATAAGCTTATAGCAAATGCAAAATATTAAACCTCTGGCTCTTGCAGTTCCAGAGAAGAAGATTTCTTAAGTTTTTCCCAATACATCTCTATGTAAAACATGTGAGCCTTGGGCGGGGCCAAATGTGACCCGAGGGTCACCATTTGAACAAACTTGGTAAAGGACCATAAGCTTATATTAAATGCAAAATATCAAACCTCTGGCTCTTGTAGTTTCCGAGAAGAATTTTTTTTTTTCTCCTATATAAGTCTATGTAAAACTGTGACACCGGGCGGGGACAAATTTGACCCCAGGGTCACCATTTGAACAAACTAAGTAGAGGACCATAAGCTGATGCTACATGTAATACATGAGAGCTCTGTGCCATGTGGTTCCAGAGAAGAAGATTTTTTTCAGTTTTTCCCTATAAAATCCTATGTAAAACTGTGACCCCCGGGGCGGGGCCAAATGTGACCCCTGGGTCACCATTTTAACAAACTTGGAAGAGGACCATAAGCTTATAGCAAATGCAAAATATTAAACCTCTGGCTCTTGCTGTTTCAGAGAAGAAGATTTTTTAAGTTTTTCCCTATACATGTCTGTGTAAAATATGTGACCCTTGGGGCGGGGCCAAATGTGACCCGAGGGTCACCATTTGAACAAAATTGGTAAAGGACCATAAGCTTGTAGTAAATGCAAAATATCAAACCTCTGACTCTTGTAGTTTCCGAGAAGAAGATTTTTATTTATGTTTTTATATATAAGTCTATGTAAAACTGTGACCCCCGGGGCGGGGACAAATTTGACCCCAGGGTCACCATTTGAACAAACTTAGTAGAGGACCATAAGCTGATGCTACATGTAATACATGAGACCTCTGTGCCTTGTGGTTTCAGAGAAGAAGATTTTTTAAAGTTTTTTCCTATATGTCTATATGAAAAACATGCAAAATTTCAATATACAAACTTTGGACCCCCGGGGCTTGGGCATTTTTTACCCCGGGGACTTCATTTGAACAAACTTGATAGTCTAGGCGTTGGCGATCATTTTAAAAGAAAAACTGTTGAAATCTGTCCAGCTGTTCTTGAGAAGAAGATTTTTTAAGGTTTTGACCATATATGGTAATGGTGGCCATCTTGGATGTCGCGCTGACCTAATTTTAACAAATGTAAAAAGCATTCATCTAAGGATCATCCACGTGAAGTTTGGTCAAAATTGGCCATGCGGTTTCTGAGGAGAAGTCGTTTGAAGCAAAAGTTAACGACGGACGACGGACGACGACGACGACGGACGACGGACGACGGACGAAGAGTGATCCCAACAGAGTCTCTTTTGGATTTTCATCCGGCATTTTGAAAAAATAACTGGGTGTTTTTTTCCAACTTTTTTTAATTTTCTGCGTGTTTCTAGTTATTTTAAGGCCTTTTAAAAAATTATGCCTTTTGGACTATTCCTACCACTCCTGTCCGCTTAAACGACCGATTTGTACGGATTAAGTACAGTAAGTTCAACTTAAAAAACATATTTCTAAATTTCTATTCAATATATTGAAAAGAAAAATGGTCATAATAGAGAACATAACAAACACTTTCTTCTCACCAAAAATTATTTGGAAATATTAATTGCTTCGGAAAATATAGACTATATAAGATTTTAGCCGATATATTTAGAAAATCCGACACGACGGATGACTGCTGGCGTGGCCTTGATAACGTTTGCATTGGGTCCTTACAACGGATTTACTGGCTGTGTGTACCGAAGGCGTACATATCGGACGGGCAGTTTGGGCATGCGGATGGTTTGGGCTGCCTGGGCGGGCTGGGCGTTTTGGGTGGGTAGGCCGGATTTAGAGTGGGCGGACGGGAGGACGGGGGGGGGGGGGAATGCGGTTTTCGGGCATGCGGGCGTTCATTCGGACGGGCTTTTTGTGCGGGCGGGCGTTTTAGGGGAGCGGGATGGCGTTTTGTTGGGCGGGCGGGCTGGCGTTGCGGTCGGTCTGGCGTTGCAGGCGGGCTGGCGTTGCGGGTGGGCGGGCGTTTCAGGCGGGCTGGCATTTTGGCCGGCAGGCTGGCGTTTTTGAGGCGATTAGGCGTTGCGGGCGTTTTGGGCGGTAGGGCGGGCTTTTTTGGGTGGGCGGGCTTTTTCCGGGCGATCGGGCGGTCGGGTTTTTTCGGGCAGGCGTCGGGCAGGAAGTCGGACGTTTCGGCCTGGTGGACTGGCGTTTTGGGCGTACTGGCAGGCGGGCGGTCTGGAGGGCGGACGGGAGGACGGGTGGCGGTTTCGGGCAGGCGGGCATTCATTCGGACCGGCATTCGGGCGGGCTTTTTGGGCGGTCGGGCGGTAGTTTTGGGCATGTGGACGTTTTGGGCGAGCTGGATGGCGTTTTTTTGGGCCGGCGGTCTGGCGTGGCGGGCGGTCTGGCGTAGCAGGCGGGCTGGCATTGCGGAAGGGCGGGCTGGCGTTACGGGCGGTTAATCTGACGGGCATTCGAGCGGCTTTTTTGGGCTGGAGGGACGGATGTTTGGGCCGGCGGGCGGGCCTCCGGAAGGGAAGGAGCGAGCGAGGGCGTGTTTAGGCGGGCGAGTGTGATGGAAGGCGTTTTGGTAGGGCGGGCGTTTTGTGAAAGCGGGCGTAATGGATGGGCGGGCGGTTGTTTAGGGCGGGCGAACGGGTGGGCGTTTGTTTTGGGCGGACGGGCGGGCGTTTTGGGCAGGCGGTTGGGCGAGCGGGCGGGCGCTTTTGTCAGGAGCTTTGTTGGCGTTTTGGCCGGCAGGATGACGTTTTTGAGGCGAGTAGGAATGGCGGGCGGTTTGGGCGGTAGGGCGGGCTTTTTTCGGGCGATTCTGGCGGTCGGTATTTTTCGGGCAGGCTGTCGGGCAGGAAGTCGGACGTTTCGGTCTGGTGGACTGGCGTTTTGGGCGTGCTGGCAGGCGGGTGGTCGAGGCGGTCTGGCGTTGCGGGTGGGCGGGCTGGCGTTACGGGCGGTTAATCTAACGGGCATTCGAGCGGGGTTTTTGGGTTGGAGGGACGGATGTTTGGGCCGGCGGGCGGGCCCCTGGAAGGGATGGAGCGAGCGAGGGCGTGTTTGGGCGGGTGGGTGTGATGGAGGGCGGTTTGGTAGAGCGGGCGGGCGTTTTGGGCAAGCGGGCTTAATGGATGGGCGGTCGGTCTGGCGTTGCAGGCGGGCTGGCGTTGCGGGTGGGCGGGCGTTTCAGGCGGTCTGGCATTTTGGCCGGCAGGCTGGCGTTTTTGAGGCGATTAGGCGTTGCGGGCGTTTTGGGCGGTAGGGCGGGCTTTTTTGGGTGGGCGGGCTTTTTCCGGGCGATCGGGCGGTCGGGTTTTTTCGGGCAGGCGTCGGGCAGAAAGTCGGACGTTTCGGCCTGGTGGACTGGCGTTTTGGGCGTACTGGCAGGCGGGCGGTCTGGAGGGCGGACGGGAGGACGGGTGGCGGTTTCGGGCAGGCGGGCATTCATTCGGACCGGCATTCGGGCGGGCTTTTTGGGCGGTCGGGCGGTAGTTTTGGGCATGTGGACGTTTTGGGCGAGCTGGATGGCGTTTTTTTAGGCCGGCGGTCTGGCGTGGCGGGCGGTCTGGCGTAGCAGGCGGGCTGGCATTGCGGGTGGGCGGGCTGGCGTTACGGGCGGTTAATCTGACGGGCATTCGAGCGGGTTTTTTTGGGCTGGAGGGACGGATGTTTGGGCCGGCGGGCGGGCCTCCGGAAGGGAAGGAGCGAGCGAGGGCGTGTTTAGGCGGGCGAGTGTGATGGAAGGCGTTTTGGTAGGGCGGGCGTTTTGGGAAAGCGGGCGTAATGGATGGGCGGGCGGTTGTTTAGGGCGGGCGAACGGGTGGGCGTTTGTTTTGGGCGGACGGGCGGGCGTTTTGGGCAGGCGGTTGGGCGAGCGGGCGGGCGCTTTTGTCAGGAGCTTTGTTGGCGTTTTGGCCCTCAGGATGACGTTTTTGAGGCGAGTAGGAATGGCGGGCGGTTTGGGCGGTAGGGCGGGCTTTTTTCGGGCGATTCGGGCGGTCGGTATTTTACGGGCAGGCGGTCGGGCAGGATGTCGGACGTTTCGGTCTGGTGGACTGGCGTTTTGGGCGTGCTGGCCGGCGGGTGGTCGAGGCGGTCTGTAGTTGCAGGCGGGCTGGCGTTGCGGGTGGGCGGGCTGGCGTTACGGGCGGTTAATCTAACGGGCATTCGAGCGGGGTTTTTGGGCTGGAGGGACGGATGTTTGGGCCGGCGGGCGGGCCCCTGGAAGGGATGGAGCGAGCGAGGGCGTATTTGGGCGGGTGGGTGTGGTGGAGGGCGGTTTGATAGAGCGGGCGGGCGTTTTGGGCAAGCGAGCGTAATGTATGGGCGGTCGGTCTGGCGTTGCAGGCGCGCTGGCGTTGCGGGTGGGCGGGCGTTTCAGGCGGTCTGGCATTTTGGCCGGCAGGCTGGCGTTTTTGAGGCGATTAGGCGTTGCTGGCGTTTTGGGCGGTAGGGCGGGCTTTTTTGGGTGGGCGGGCTTTTTCCGGGCGATCGGGCGGTCGGGTTTTTTCGGGCAGGCGTCGGGCAGGAAGTCGGACGTTTCGGCCTGGTGGACTGGCGTTTTGGGCGTACTGGCAGGCGGGCGGTCTGGAGGGCGGACGGGAGGACGGGTGGCGGTTTCGGGCAGGCGGGCATTCATTCGGACCGGCATTCGGGCGGGCTTTTTGGGCGGTCGGGCGATAGTTTTGGGCATGTGGACGTTTTGGGCGAGCTGGATGGCGTTTTTTGGGCCGGCGGTCTGGCGTGGCGGGCGGTCTGGCGTAGCAGGCGGGCTGGCATTGCGGGTGGGCGGGCTGGCGTTACGGGCGGTTAATCTGACGGGCATTCGAGCGGGTTTTTTTGGGCTAGAGGGACGGATGTTTGGGCCGGCGGGCGGTCCTCCGGAAGGGAAGGAGCGAGCGAGGGCGTGTTTAGGCGGGCGAGTGTGATGGAAGGCGTTTTGGTAGGGCGGGCGTTTTTGGAAAGCGGGCGTAATGGATGGGCGGGCGGTTGTTTAGGGCGGGCGAACGGGTGGGCGTTTGTTTTGGGCGGACGGGCGGGCGTTTTGGGCAGGCGGTTGGGCGAGCGGGCGTGCGCTTTTGTCAGGAGCTTTGTTGGCGTTTTGGCCGGCAGGATGACGTTTTTGAGGGGAGTAGGAATGGCGGGCGGTTTGGGCGGTAGGGCGGGCTTTTTTCGGGCGATTCGGGCGGTCGGTATTTTACGGGCAGGCGGTCGGGCAGGAAGTCGGACGTTTCGGTCTGGTGGACTGGCGTTTTGGGCGTGCTGGCAGGCGGGTGGTCGAGGCGGTCTGGCGTTGCAGGCGGACTGGCGTTGCGGGTGGGCGGGCTGGCGTTACGGGCGGTTAATCTAACGGGCATTCGAGCGGGGTTTTTGGGCTGGAGGGACGGATGTTTGGGCCGGCGGGCGGGCCCCTGGAAGGGATGGAGCGAGCGAGGGCGTGTTTGGGCGGGTGGGTGTGATGGAGGGCGGTTTGGTAGAGCGGGCGGGCGTTTTGGGCAAGCGGGCGTAATGGATGGGCAGGCGGTTGTTTTGGGCGGGTGGGCGTTTGTTTTAGGCTGACGGGCGGGGGTTTTGGGCGGGCGGTTGGGCGGGCGCTTTTGTCAGGAGCATTTTTGGCGTTTTGGCCGGCAGGCTGGCGTTTTTGAGGCGAGTATGCATGGCGGGCGTTTTGGTCGGTAGGGCGGGTTTTTTTCGGCCGATTTTGGGCGTGCTGACAGGCGGGCGGTCGAGGCGGTCTGAAGGGCGGACGGAAGGACGGGAGGCGGTTTTCGGGCAGGCGGGCATTCATTCGGACGGGCTTTTTGGGCGGTCGGGCGGGAGTTTTGTACGGGCGGGCGTTTTGGGCGAGCGTGCTGGCGTTTTTTTGGGCGGGCGGGCTGGCGTTGCGGGCGATTTGGCGTTGCGGGCGGTCTGGCGTTGCGCGCGGGCTTGCGTTGCTGGTGGGCGGGCTGGCGTTACGGGCGGTCGGTTAATCTGAAGGGCATTCGAGCGGGGTTTTTTTGGACTGGAAGGAGGGATGTTTGGGCTGGCGGGCGGGCCCCCGGAAGGGAAGGAGCGAGCGAGGGCGTGTTTGGGCAGGCAGGTGTGATGAAGGGCGGTTTGGTAGAGCGGACGGGCGTTTTGGGCAAGCGGGCGTAATGGATGGGCGGGCGGACGTGTGGGCGGTTGTTTTGGGCGGACGGGCGGGCGTTTTGGGCGGGCGGGTGGGCGTATGGGTGGGCGCTTTTTTCAGGAACTTTTTTGGCTATTTGGGCGTCAGGCTGGCGTTTTTGACGAGCGAGTAGGCGTGGCGGGCGTTTTAGGCGGTTTGGGTAGGGGAGGGTATCACTATTATAAGGAGGACCTGGTGGGATGGTATTTTGGGCGTGCTGGCGGACGGATGGGCGGGTCGGTCTGGCGGAGGGATGGGTGGTCTGGACGTAGGACTGGAGGGCGGGCGGTTTTCGGGCGGGCCAACGTTCATTCAGACGGGCATTCGGGCGGGCTTTTTGAGCGGTTTATCGGGCCTTATGGGCCGGATGAGTTTTGGGCGAGCGGGCTGGTGTTTTTTTGGACATTATGGGCGGGCGGACTAGAGTTACGGGCGGGCGAGCGGGCAATCTTACGGGCATTCGAGCGGGTTTTTTGGACGTTTTGGGCTGGAAGGAGGGGTGTTTGGGCGGGTGGGCGTTTGGGCGGGCGGGATTTTTGCGGACGGGTCGATGGAGAAAACGAGGGTGTGAGAGAGGGCGGTTTGCCCGGGCGGGTGTGAGGGAGGGCGGTTTGGGCTTGCATGCGGGAGGGAGGGAGGAAAGGGAGGGTGTGAGTGTGGGCGGTTTGGGCGGGCGGGAGGGATTTAGGGAGGGAAGGAGCGAACTAGCAAGAGTGTGAGGGAGGACGGTTTGGGCTGGCGGGTGTGACGGAGGGCGGTTTGGGCGGACGGGCGGTTTTGGCGGGCGGTTTGGCAGGGCGGTTTGGGAGTGCGGTTTGGTGGGTGGGCGGTTTGGGAGGGCAGTAGGGCATGCCGGCTGGCGTTTTCGACGACCGCGTGGGCGTCTTGTCCGTTTTGGGCCGTCGTTTTGGGAGGGGGAGGAAGTTAGGGAGAGAGGGAGGGTGGAGTGGCGGGTGGGCGAATAAGCGGGAGGTCGTATTGGTGGCGGGTGGGCGAGCCGGAGAACTTAATACAGATACGTTTCGTTACAACGGAGGGCGGGCGGGCATTCGGGCGGTTGTGGCCTGCTTTTTGGCCGGTCGGGTGTGCGTTTTGGGAGGGAGGGACGTGGTGGAGTGGCGGGTGGCGGGTGGGCGAATAAGCGGGCTAGCAAACAATCTGACGGGCATATGAGCGGGTTTTTTGGGCGTTGTGGACTGGAGGGAGGGATGTGTGGGCGGGCGGGCCCGTTTGGGCGTGCGGGCGGTCGGGTCGAATTAGAGAACGAGGGTGTTAGGGAAGGCGGTTTTCACGGGCGGGTGTGAGGGAGGGCGGTTTTGGCGGGAGGTGGGAGAGAGGGACGAAAAGAAGGTTTTGAGGGAGGGCGGTTTGGGCGGGCGGAAGAGAGGTCTGGAGAGAAGGAGCGAGCAAGCAAGAGTGTGAGGGAGGACGGTTTGGGCTGGCGGGTGTGAGGGAGGGCGGTTTGGTGGTACGGACGGTTTGGGTTGGCGGTTTGGGAGGGCGGTTGGGTGGGTGGGCGGTTTGGGAGGGTAGAAGGTCGGGCGGGCTTCCGTTTTGGACGAGCGAGTGGGCGTTTAAGCCGTTGTGGGCGGTCGTTTTGGGAGGGAGGGAGGGAGGGAGGGAGGGAGGGAGGGAGCGGGTGGGACGTCGGGAGCGAGGTTGGGCGAATAAGCGGGAGTTCGTATTGGTGGCGGGTGGGCGAGCCGGAGAACTTAATACAGATACGTCTCGTTACAACGGAGGCCGGCGTGCATTCGGGAGGGCGTGGCGGGCGTTTTGGGCGGTCGGGTGGGCGTTTTAGGAGGGAGGGAGGGAGGGAGGGAGGGACGTGGTGGGGTGTCGGGTGGGCGAATACGCGGGTGGTCGTATTGGTGGCGGGTGGGAGAGCCGGAGAACTTGGATATGTCTCGTTACAGTTACAGTAGATATGAACTGTTTGTACCGAGAATGTACATATCCGCATTATTTAATGATCCTAATGATATGACTGTTATAGGGAGGACGTTTTGGCCTGGTGGGCTGGCGTTTTGGACGTGCTGGACTACGGATGGGCGGGGAGGTCTGGCGGAGGGAGGGTTGTCTGGAGGGTGGACGGGGCATTCGGGCGGTTTTCGGGTGGGCCGACGTTCATTCAGACGGGAATTCGGGCGGGCTTTTTAGGCGATCGGGAGGGGCTTATGGGTGGGCGTTTTGAACGCTGGCGGGCTTTTTGGACGTTATGAACGGGTGGGCGAGCTGGCGTTGCGGGCTGTCTGGCGAGCTAGCGGGCAATCTGACGGGCATTCGAGCGGGCTTTTTGGGCGTTTAGTGCTGGAGGGGGATGTTTGGGCGGACGTTTGGACGGGCGGCAGGCGTTTGGGCAGGCGGTCGAGGGTTTGATGGAGAGCGATTTGCTCGGGCGGGTGTGAAATAGGGCGGTTTGGGCTGACGTGAGGCAGGGAGGAAGGGAAGGAGCGAGCGAGAGTGTGAGGGAGGGCGTTTGGTCGGGCGGGTGTGAGGGAGGGCGGTTTGGGAGGACGGCGGGTTTGGGTGGGGTTTATTGGGAGGACGGGCGGGCTGGCGTTTTGGACGAGCGAGTGGGCGTGGTGGCGTTTTGGGAGGGAGGGTGAGAGAGAGGGAGTGAGGGTGGAGTAACGGGTGGGCGAATAAGCGGAAGGTCGTATTGGTGGCGGGTGGGCGAGCCGGAGAACTTAATACAGATACATCTCGTTACAACGGAGGCCGGCGGGCATTCGGGCGGGCGTGGCGTGCGTTTTAGGTGTTCGGGTGAGCGTTTTATGAGAGAGGGAGGGACATGGGGGAGTGGCGGGTGGCGTTGGCGAATAAGCGGGAGGTCGTACTGGTGGCGGGTAGGCGTGCCGGAGAACTTAATACGGATATGTCTCCTTACAACGTAGATATGACCTGTTTGTACCGAGTGTGTACATATCCGCCTTATTTAATGATCCTAATGATATCACTATTATATTCTATCAGTGCTATTTAAATGACATGTTTTACTATTTTAACGAATTTGGAGTTTTGAAGAACCAATTCCGTACCTGCCCGTCATTTTATGACGTCATATAAATAACTTCTTTAAATTGCACTATCAGGGCAAAATAGGTCAGCGTTGGTCGATAACAGGGGGAAAAAAGATATATAAAACACACAAAGAAATATAATAATCTTTACTAACGACAGATACGTTTTATTACAACAATAAAGTAGAGATACGACTTGCTTGTACCGATTGTGTACATATCCGCGTTTTTTGTTTGTTTTGGTTTTCTACTACTCCATCGCTTTTTATTTTATTTTCAATGTGAAAACAGTGATGCTTTACTATGTATAGGTAAGGTTTCATTGATGTCATTATATAAAACTATTAACAAGCCGAAATGATGTCGAAAATAGGGAATAATACACAAAAAAAATATAATAAGCTTAACTTACTTACGACAGATACGTCTCAATACAATACAATACAGATACGACCGGCTTGTACTGATTGTGTACATATCCGATTGTTTATGGTCAGAAAAAATGCCGTTCTACTACTCCATCATTATTTTTAATTTTCAATGAATGCAGTTTCAACAAAGATCGGATTTTATTTTCTTATATAAGCGACATGACCCACTATTCTCATCAGTATTCTAGAGAGAAAGGTCTCATGACTAAGAATATGTATGTGAATCTTAGTTTGAACTTCATTTTGAAAAATGGCAAACTAGAAATCTTGGAATTTATTGTACAGGACTCAGTAGCAGTTGGGGTTTTACTTCCGGTACACCTATATGGCGGCGTAATGTGAATTTTCATTTTCTCTCGGATTCTTACCTAAACAGTATTTTACGTTTTGGAGTGACTATAGCTCAACAACAAAAGAAAAAGAAAACAAAATACTTCACGGTGTTTTAAAACGCGTTTTGATTTTTTTCCGCTTGTCTTTTGCCTCGGAAAGTCATATTTTTGAAGTCTTTAAATGATGACCTAGAGAGACATTTTCAACAACTAGGCTTGTTTGTTGTACACCCAAATCTGTATATGACACTTTATTTTGTATATGTAAAGTTGTATTGATGTCATCAACATATATAAACATATTAACAATTTAAGTATAGGCGGAATAGCATTTTAAGGATAAGTTAATGAATTGCTTTTGATTTTATATAAATGCCGTTGTGCTGCGAATTACTATGACTCCAACAAAGAAAATGTTATAAGTCCAACAGGAAGAGTAGCATTCACATATTACAGTCACTCCAACAAGTATTACATAGCAAACGTGATTCAAAAAGTACATCACAAACACATTCAGTAAACAAGCACAACACAAACACAATAAGGGTTGACAACAGGGTTACCGCCTTGGAACGGTCAGTGTCAAAAAGGACCACCGGGGAGTTTAAACCGGTTCAAGGGTGCACCAAACCTCACTCTTACCCTGTCATCATCCCTAAACAACAGTACAGTGTAAATACAAATAATCCCCGCCGTGTTAACCACGTTCAGTGCCGTAACACGTTTCCTTTGCTTTTAAATGAAAACGTTGGTTATCGCTAACAGGAAAAATATTTGATGTATTAAAAATACAAATAAATATAACAATCTTAATTGACGACATATACGCGTCAGTACAACACAATAGAGATACGACCTGCTTGTACCGATTATGTACATATCCGCGTTTTTATGCTTAGAAACAAAAATGCCGTTCTGCTACTTCATCATATATTTGTTTCAATGTAAAAACAGTTTATGATGTTTTATTGTGTTATTCTTGTCACACTCCGCCTCATCTGAAAATAAATAGAGATCGGATCGATTATAGGGAAATCCTTCACGAGATGGTAGACCTGTGGTTCTTTTCACGAACGAGCGTATGCAAATGAGTGAAAAACAAAACACGCCTACCATCGAGTAAATGATTTACCTATATTCGAATACAGCAGTTAAATAATTTATTTATTACATTTCAAATCAGTTTATGCATGATTTTAACAAAAAATATTTGCATTACTTAACGTTAATTCGGCGGATGACGTCGACATCAGCAACACTTTACCGGGGAGTTTAAACCGGTTCAAGGGTGCACCAAACCTCACTCTTACCCTGTCATCATCCCTAAACAACAGTACAGTGTAAATACAAATAATCCCCGCCGTGTTAACCACGTTCAGTGCCGTAACACGTTTCCTTTGCTTTTAAATGAAAACGTTGGTTATCGCTAACAGGAAAAATATTTGATGTATTAAAAATACAAATAAATATAACAATCTTAATTGACGACATATACGCGTCAGTACAACACAATAGAGATACGACCTGCTTGTACCGATTATGTACATATCCGCGTTTTTATGCTTAGAAACAAAAATGCCGTTCTGCTACTTCATCATATATTTTTTTCAATGTAAAAACAGTTTATGATGTTTTATTATGTTATTCTTGTCACACTCCGCCTCATCTGAAAATAAATAGAGATCGGATCGATTATAGGGAAATCCTTCACGAGATGGTAGACCTGTGGTTCTTTTCACGAACGAGCGTATGCAAATGAGTGAAAAACAAAACACGCCTACCATCGAGTAAATGATTTACCTATATTCGAATACAGCAGTTAAATAATTTATTTATTACATTTCAAATCAGTTTATGCATGATTTTAACAAAAAATATTTGCTTTACTGAACGTTAATTCGGCGGATGACGTCGACATCAGCAACACTTTACCGGGGAGTTTAAACCGGTTCAAGGGTGCACCAAACCTCACTCTTACCCTGTCATCATCCCTAAACAACAGTACAGTGTAAATACAAATAATCCCCGCCGTGTTAACCACGTTCAGTGCCGTAATACGTTTCCTTTGCTATTAAAAGAAAACGTTGGTTATCGCTAACAGGAAAAATATTTGATGTATTAAAAATACAAATAAATATAACAATCTTAATTGACGACATATACGCGTCAGTACAACACAATAGAGATACGACCTGCTTGTACCGATTATGTACATATCCGCGTTTTTATGCTTAGAAACAAAAATGCCGTTCTTCTACTTCATCATATATTTGTTTCAATGTAAAAACAGTTTATGATGTTTTATTGTGTTATTCTTGTCACACTCCGCCTCATCTGAAAATAAATAGAGATCGGATCGATTATAGGGAAATCCTTCACGAGATGGTAGACCTGTGGTTCTTTTCACGAACGAGCGTATGCAAATGAGTGAAAAACAAAACACGCCTACCATCGAGTAAATGATTTACCTATATTCGAATACAGCAGTTAAATAATTTATTTATTACATTTCAAATCAGTTTATGCATGATTTTAACAAAAAATATTTGCTTTACTGAACGTTAATTCGGCGGATGACGTCGACATCAGCAACACTTTACCGGGGAGTTTAAACCGGTTCAAGGGTGCACCAAACCTCACTCTTACCCTGTCATCATCCCTAAACAACAGTACAGTGTAAATACAAATAATCCCCGCCGTGTTAACCACGTTCAGTGCCGTAACACGTTTCCTTTGCTTTTAAATGAAAACGTTGGTTATCGCTAACAGGAAAAATATTTGATGTATTAAAAATACAAATAAATATAACAATCTTAATTGACGACATATACGCGTCAGTACAACACAATAGAGATACGACCTGCTTGTACCGATTATGTACATATCCGCGTTTTTATGCTTAGAAACAAAAATGCCGTTCTGCTACTTCATCATATATTTGTTTCAATGTAAAAACAGTTTATGATGTTTTATTGTGTTATTCTTGTCACACTCCGCCTCATCTGAAAATAAATAGAGATCGGATCGATTATAGGGAAATCCTTCACGAGATGGTAGACCTGTGGTTCTTTTCACGAACGAGCGTATGCAAATGAGTGAAAAACAAAACACGCCTACCATCGAGTAAATGATTTACCTATATTCGAATACAGCAGTTAAATAATTTATTTATTACATTTCAAATCAGTTTATGCATGATTTTAACAAAAAATATTTGCTTTACTGAACGTTAATTCGGCGGATGACGTCGACATCAGCAACACTTTACCGGGGAGTTTAAACCGGTTCAAGGGTGCACCAAACCTCACTCTTACCCTGTCATCATCCCTAAACAACAGTACAGTGTAAATACAAATAATCCCCGCCGTGTTAAACACGTTCAGTGCCGTAACACGTTTCCTTTGCTTTTAAATGAAAACGTTGGTTATCGCTAACAGGAAAAATATTTGATGTATTAAAAATACAAATAAATATAACAATCTTAATTGACGACATATACGCGTCAGTACAACACAATAGAGATACGACCTGCTTGTACCGATTATGTACATATCCGCGTTTTTATGCTTAGAAACAAAAATGCCGTTCTGCTACTTCATCATATATTTGTTTCAATGTAAAAACAGTTTATGATGTTTTATTGTGTTATTCTTGTCACACTCCGCCTCATCTGAAAATAAATAGAGATCGGATCGATTATAGGGAAATCCTTCACGAGATGGTAGACCTGTGGTTCTTTTCACGAACGAGCGTATGCAAATGAGTGAAAAACAAAACACGCCTACCATCGAGTAAATGATTTACCTATATTCGAATACAGCAGTTAAATAATTTATTTATTACATTTCAAATCAGTTTATGCATGATTTTAACAAAAAATATTTGCTTTACTGAACGTTAATTCGGCGGATGACGTCGACATCAGCAACACTTTACCGGGGAGTTTAAACCGGTTCAAGGGTGCACCAAACCTCACTCTTACCCTGTCATCATCCCTAAACAACAGTACAGTGTAAATACAAATAATCCCCGCCGTGTTAACCACGTTCAGTGCCGTAACACGTTTCCTTTGCTTTTAAATGAAAACGTTGGTTATCGCTAACAGGAAAAATATTTGATGTATTAAAAATACAAATAAATATAACAATCTTAATTGACGACATATACGCGTCAGTACAACACAATAGAGATACGACCTGCTTGTACCGATTATTCATATATCCGCGTTTTTATGCTTAGAAACAAAAATGCCGTTCTGCTACTTCATCATATATTTGTTTCAATGTAAAAACAGTTTATGATGTTTTATTGTGTTATTCTTGTCACACTCCGCCTCATCTGAAAATAAATAGAGATCGGATCGATTATAGGGAAATCCTTCACGAGATGGTAGACCTGTGGTTCTTTTCACGAACGAGCGTATGCAAATGAGTGAAAAACAAAACACGCCTACCATCGAGTAAATGATTTACCTATATTCGAATACAGCAGTTAAATAATTTATTTATTACATTTCAAATCAGTTTACGCATGATTTTAACAAAAAAAATTTGCTTTACTGAACGTTAATTCGGCGGATGACGTCGACATCAGCAACACTTTACCGGGGAGTTTAAACCGGTTCAAGGGTGCACCAAACCTCACTCTTACCCTGTCATCATCCCTAAACAACAGTACAGTGTAAATACAAATAATCCCCGCCGTGTTAACCACGTTCAGTGCCGTAACACGTTTCCTTTGCTTTTAAATGAAAACGTTGGTTATCGCTAACAGGAAAAATATTTGATGTATTAAAAATACAAATAAATATAACAATCTTAATTGACGACATATACGCGTCAGTACAACACAATAGAGATACGACCTGCTTGTACCGATTATGTACATATCCGCGTTTTTATGCTTAGAAACAAAAATGCCGTTCTGCTACTTCATCATATATTTTTTTCAATGTAAAAACAGTTTATGATGTTTTATTGTGTTATTCTTGTCACACTCCGCCTCATCTGAAAATAAATAGAGATCGGATCGATTATAGGGAAATCCTTCACGAGATGGTAGACCTGTGGTTCTTTTCACGAACGAGCGTATGAAAATGAGTGAAAAACAAAACACGCCTACCATCGAGTAAATGATTTACCTATATTCGAATACAGCAGTTAAATAATTTATTTATTACATTTCAAATCAGTTTATGCATGATTTTAACAAAAAATATTTGCTTTACTGAACGTTAATTCGGCGGATGACGTCGACATCAGCAACACTTTACCGGGGAGTTTAAACCGGTTCAAGGGTGCACCAAACCTCACTCTTACCCTGTCATCATCCCTAAACAACAGTACAGTGTAAATACAAATAATCCCCGCCGTGTTAACCACGTTCAGTGCCGTAACACGTTTCCTTTGCTTTTAAATGAAAACGTTGGTTATCGCTAACAGGAAAAATATTTGATGTATTAAAAATACAAATAAATATAACAATCTTAATTGACGACATATACGCGTCAGTACAACACAATAGAGATACGACCTGCTTGTACCGATTATGTACATATCCGCATTTTTATGCTTAGAAACAAAAATGCCGTTCTGCTACTTCATCATATATTTGTTTCAATGTAAAAACAGTTTATGATGTTTTATTGTGTTATTCTTGTCACACTCCGCCTCATCTGAAAATAAATAGAGATCGGATCGATTATAGGGAAATCCTTCACGAGATGGTAAACCTGTGGTTCTTTTCACGAACGAGCGTATGCAAATGAGTGAAAAACAAAACACGCCTACCATCGAGTAAATGATTTACCTATATTCGAATACAGCAGTTAAATAATTTATTTATTACATTTCAAATCAGTTTATGCATGATTTTAACAAAAAATATTTGCTTTACTGAACGTTAATTCGGCGGATGACGTCGACATCAGCAACACTTTACCGGGGAGTTTAAACCGGTTCAAGGGTGCACCAAACCTCACTCTTACCCTGTCATCATCCCTAAACAACAGTACAGTGTAAATACAAATAATCCCCGCCGCGTTAACCACGTTCAGTGCCGTAACACGTTTCCTTTGCTTTTAAATGAAAACGTTGGTTATCGCTAACAGGAAAAATATTTGATGTATTAAAAATACAAATAAATACAACAATCTTAATTGACGACATATACGCGTCAGTACAACACAATAGAGATACGACCTGCTTGTACCGATTATGTACATATCCGCGTTTTTATGCTTAGAAACAAAAATGCAGTTCTGCTACTTCATCACATATTTTTTTCAATGTAAAAACAGTTTATGATGTTTTATTATGTTATTCTTGTCACACTCCGCCTCATCTGAAAATAAATAGAGATCGGATCGATTATAGGGAAATCCTTCACGAGATGGTAGACCTGTGGTTCTTTTCACGAACGAGCGTATGCAAATGAGTGAAAAACAAAACACGCCTACCATCGAGTAAATGATTTACCTATATTCGAATACAGCAGTTAAATAATTTATTTATTACATTTCAAATCAGTTTATGCATGATTTTAACAAAAAATATTTGCTTTACTGAACGTTAATTCGGCGGATGACGTCGACATCAGCAACACTTTACCGGGGAGTTTAAACCGGTTCAAGGGTGCACCAAACCTCACTCTTACCCTGTCATCATCCCTAAACAACAGTACAGTGTAAATACAAATAATCCCCGCCGTGTTAACCACGTTCAGTGCCGTAACACGTTTCCTTTGCTTTTAAATGAAAACGTTGGTTATCGCTAACAGGAAAAATATTTGATGTATTAAAAATACAAATAAATATAACAATCTTAATTGACGACATATACGCGTCAGTACAACACAATAGAGATACGACCTGCTTGTACCGATTATTCATATATCCGCGTTTTTATGCTTAGAAACAAAAATGCCGTTCTGCTACTTCATCATATATTTGTTTCAATGTAAAAACAGTTTATGATGTTTTATTGTGTTATTCTTGTCACACTCCGCCTCATCTGAAAATAAATAGAGATCGGATCGAATATAGGGAAATCCTTCACGAGATGGTAGACCTGTGGTTCTTTTCACGAACGAGCGTATGCAAATGAGTGAAAAACAAAACACGCCTACCATCGAGTAAATGATTTACCTATATTCGAATACAGCAGTTAAATAATTTATTTATTACATTTCAAATCAGTTTATGCATGATTTTAACAAAAAAAATTTGCTTTACTGAACGTTAATTCGGCGGATGACGTCGACATCAGCAACACTTTACCGGGGAGTTTAAACCGGTTCAAGGGTGCACCAAACCTCACTCTTACCCTGTCATCATCCCTAAACAACAGTACAGTGTAAATACAAATAATCCCCGCCGTGTTAACCACGTTCAGTGCCGTAACACGTTTCCTTTGCTTTTAAATGAAAACGTTGGTTATCGCTAACAGGAAAAATATTTGATGTATTAAAAATACAAATAAATATAACAATCTTAATTGACGACATATACGCGTCAGTACAACACAATAGAGATACGACCTGCTTGTACCGATTATGTACATATCCGCGTTTTTATGCTTAGAAACAAAAATGCCGTTCTGCTACTTCATCATATATTTGTTTCAATGTAAAAACAGTTTATGATGTTTTATTGTGTTATTCTTGTCACACTCCGCCTCATCTGAAAATAAATAGAGATCGGATCGATTATAGGGAAATCCTTCACGAGATGGTAGACCTGTGGTTCTTTTCACGAACGAGCGTATGCAAATGAGTGAAAAACAAAACACGCCTACCATCGAGTAAATGATTTACCTATATTCGAATACAGCAGTTAAATAATTTATTTATTACATTTCAAATCAGTTTATGCATGATTTTAACAAAAAATATTTGCTTTACTGAACGTTAATTCGGCGGATGACGTCGACATCAGCAACACTTTACCGGGGAGTTTAAACCGGTTCAAGGGTGCACCAAACCTCACTCTTACCATGTCATTATCCCTAAACAACAGGACAGTGTAAATACAAATAATCCCCGCCGTGTTAACCACGTTCAGTGCCGTAACACGTTTCCTTTGCTTTTAAATGAAAACGTTGGTTATCGCTAACAGGAAAAATATTTGATGTATTAAAAATACAAATAAATATAACGATCTTAATTGACGACATATACGCGTCAGAACAACACAATAGAGATACGACCTGCTTGTACCGATTATGTACATATCCGCGTTTTTATGCTTGGAAACAAAAATGCCGTTCTGCTACTTCATCATATATTTTTTTCAATGTAAAAACAGTTTATGATGCTTTATTGTGTTATTCTTGTCACACTCCGCCTCATCTGAAAATAAATAGAGATGGGATCGATTATAGGGAAATCTTTCACGAGATGGTAGACCTGTGGTTCTTTTCACGAACGAGCGTATGCAAATGAGTGAAAGACAAAACACGCCTACCATCGAGTGAATGATTTACCTATATTCGAACACAGCAGTTAAATAATGTATTTATTACATTTCAAATCAGTTTATGCATGATTTTAACAAAAAGTATTCGCTTTACTGAACGTTAATTCGGCGGATGACGTCGACATCAGCAACACTTTATTGACGTCATAACTCAACGTCGCAGTTAGTTTTGTGTTCGGAGTTATTATTAATTTTTAGCGATTATGAATATTTTTTCACTGAGAAATCCCCATCTTTCACCGATATAAATGTAATAAATTAAAATAACTATAAGTAAAACAAAACATATTTGCTCATGATACAATAGAGTTAATAAACAAGTGTTAAAATTAGTTTAGAAAAGGGGCTGTTAGCCGCATATGCGTCAGGAAGACACATATACGTTGCTCAGTCCACGGCACGAGAAGCCCGCCCCAAATAGTGGACCACTTACCTTTAAAAACTGCTGCTCCATGGGGTTATTTGAACTTCAGTACCAACACATAATTAAAGGGTTACATGTAATTGTGTTTATGTGTTTATGTGGTTGACCGGTATTTCTTAATGCGATTTCGAGTTTGCATTTTGGTCCCTCTCGCGCCACACGGATATGTTTTATTTATATCATATTAGATATTGAAATATTCAGTAGATTCCAAGGGCAGTCTCATCAGGGGTCCCCTTTCTTTTAAATTCAAATTGTCTCAGTGTTCGGTTAATACTTTAACATACAAATCTTACGGTTTATTCCGTAGCACAACCAATAATGTATATTATTATATTGTTTATACATCATTCTTATGTAACCTGACCTGATACATTTATATAATTTATTTCAGAATTCAGCCGTAACTGAATATTGCCATTATTATTTATTTCTTATATATAAGGGTATGTGACTTTTGGGTAAATATATCATACACCTTGTTGCGTGTTTGTGCTTTATACATTTCTGTATACTAAGGTTCATTCCGTATATACAATGTTACTTGTATTACATTTGAAATACCAATCAGTTGGTAAAGTATGATAATACTATCTAACTATGTAGTATAGTAATCATTTCGTAATATCAATTTATGATATATACTTATGTCTAACGTTCATTATTGTATTGAACAACAGATCACTCAAAGTCATCTGCAATATATAGACTTATGTCTTAAGGTTCATTATTGTATTGAACCAACAGATCACTCAAGGTCATCTGAGATATTGTACTAGATACCAGGTTATATTAAAACCTACAGAACACTTAGTGCGAACTGGAGTATCTTTATTCAAGTACTTTTATTAATTTAAAGGTTCATGTGTAGAATCCATCAGACGCTTATAGCAGTCTGATCCGATATATGGTATAACTACTATATATATATCTCTCACTGAGACAAGATGTTTGCATAATTAGCTTCAAATAGCCCATGGATAAATATTTCACCACCTACTGTGTTACTAACTGCCTATCCACAGTCGAAAGGAAGGTGTGAAAAACTTCCTTCACAAGTACACCGCAAAACCATATTTCATATTAGTCAATGCGGTCTACAATTAATGCATTAATTAGTAGTTAACTAACCATGATATAGCCTGTATATGTATCGAAGCAATATACTTTTTGCTCTTATTCCTACAATTATTAAACCATAATCCTTATTTCATATGTTTTAATCATATGTTTGTGCAGATTTTAAATCTATGATCTGCAATCTCAGTTATAATTAACTGTATGTGCAAATAATTATGATAATCATATTATTGTATGAATTAGCATTAATATGCTAAGTAGGAAATACAATTGGATAAAGGAAAACAATAGTCAATATATGTTGTATACATTATTCAATGGTAATGACTAATGATTAAATACTCATTTAGAACAATAACCATCAAATGAAATTGAAATTTCACAACCTTATATTAAGTAGTGTATACACACTTTAATCATATATAATGTATTGTGTCTAAGCATTTACAATTCATACTTTATTGTATGCTGATGCTGTAATCATTTATAGTTCATACTTTACAGTATGCTACATTATGGGTATATCCGAAACACTTGATGCCATTAAAATAACCGTTTCAAGTTCTAGATTATGTCTGTAGACGCTAGTCATTACATTTAACTGTACATATGGCATTTTCTCGTTATTTTACACTATTGTCCAGCTGAGGACCCTATATTGAAGTGTATATATTCATCCTATTTCGGGTAATTATGCAAAACCAATATCGTCCAGAATAAAGATTTCTCTCCACCGAATGTCTTAATGTTGGAAGCGACTTTGTGTTTCGTAACACGCTCCTGATCAATATACGGAAACTTCGGATTTAGATGTGTGCTCATAAGAGCAATTGCACATAAACTGATCAGCGACCACGCACGCGGTCACCGCCATTATTTCAAATTAAACTCATTCTTCTATACGAATTTTATTCGAAATAGAGCAAGGTGAACACACACTGTTTTGATACACTAGTGTCAATATATGACGCTCTGCTATTTTGATATTATGCTTTCACTATTGCAAATAGCTGTCACATCGTGCATAATGTCTATAAGTATATACGTATGCCACTATGGCAATATCCAATATAAAAAATCATACATTTGTATGTTACGGATATTTGATTAAATCATACTTTCGGCGAAACATAAGAACAGAACAGAACTTATTCAACTCTTCTTAACTGTGATGAATTACACTACTATACTGACTAATAAATTAACGTGATTTAATGATGTATTGATTTTATTACGTATACATATTTTGTATGATGATGTAGGTATGAACAAGACTAATATATATTCTGAACTGGTTCAGCTCATAATCAAATGATTATAGGGATGCCTGAACTGAGTAGAACCACCGTCCATCCATTATGTGACTCGAGCGGAACTCAAAATCACGATGTAGCGACACCCATTTTCTTTTCATATAAGGTCAATTATCCCAGTTGTTTCGTATATCCTTTGAGATGGTTTAATTCTAGTTTTGCAACGATAGCTTAATAATTAATAAAACAGATGTTTACGTGTTTACGCATGAATATTTATGGTTTGGGGAATAAACAATTTAATGGCAGCCAATCATGGTAAACCAGTCTGTACATTTTGAAAAATGCAATTTATGTGTTGTCTCCAACTAGAAACTATACATTAATATACACTTACCTAAGTATTACCGAATAATATAATATCATCTGTATGCAGACATATATTCTCTGTATGATTGTCTATGCTTTAGTTACTTCGCGCTATATTTTTTTCTTGTAGAGAAGAAGAAATTATATTGACTTAAACTTTTACATAGTTGTTCATCTAAAAAACATACATTCTTATAAATATAATTTAAACACAATAACTATATTAGTACAAGTTCACCAATGTATATTTCATAATATGTGAACGGCTACATTAGTTTTTAAATACGGTGCATTCAAAAGTGTTAATGAGATAATTATACGGTAATATCCGATAATGAGTATGCCAGCTGTTCCACATTAGCACTGGCTACTTTTATTGCAGTTAATTTGTTAGGGGTCATTAAAAGGCTGCTACCTGGTGAGATTGTAACTGTATCATGATTATATCTCTGGCTCCTATAGGAGCTGATTTTGTATCTTGTGGGGGAGACTGTTAGTACAAGTTCACCAATGTATATTTCATAATATGTGAACGGCTACATTAGTTTTTAAATACGGTGCATTCAAAAGTGTTAATGAGATAATTATAGGGTAATATGCGATAATGAGTAACGAACGTCAAATAATTAGTGGCCAATAACTGTTAATTAGTGTTAATTAGTGTTGATTTGATAGTACCGATCCTTGTCCCCGAATTAAGAATGTGTGTAGCTATAGCGCATGGAAGATTGACTAAATTCATGTTGATATATAAAATATGATTGGAGAAGAAAATATTTAATAACCGACTTTTCCAGATAAAAAGGATAGAAAAAATAATAGCTATTCAATTCCATTTGATCATCACTTTAATCAGGAGTAATTATACATATAATTAATCCCTGCTTTAATCCTAAAAAAAATCTCAGAAGTGATTCATTCCTGAGCACAATTCTGTTATATACACAAACAGTAATGATTCCTTTTTTGCCGAAAAAAACTGGTGGTTTATAATATAACTTATTGAAGCAAAACGCACAATGGCACATTAATGTTACTCTTTTCCTGAAGTTGTTATCTCAATTCCGCACACATTTAATTATTATTTTTATTTTTAAATTTAGTTTTAATAATTTTCATTGAAAAATGAAATATACATTGTAAACTATAATTAATGCAATACACCCTCACAAACACATTTTAAGTATTACTATTATATACAATGTTTAATACAATACATTTTCTCCATGTTAAAATGTGGTCAACGCGAGAAAAAAATAAACGACACACTGAAAATGATATACTACTGCTAATATACGGATTTACTTTTCCAGATCATTAACACTAAACTAGTTGATTAAGTCATTTTTTTTACATTTTTTTAAATCTACAAATGTGCATGCAACACATTTATCTTATGTAACATATTATCAATTTGTATGCATAAACAATAATATAAAGAGAAGAAGAACCACTTATTCCAAAATCAGTAAGCCATAGACCAATACGATCATACAATATATACATATACATTTTTAACAGACGTAGCAAGATTCTCATATAAATGTATGAACAAATATCAGATGCAAAAATAAACAATGTTATACTGTTTACTTCTTTTTAGAGAACAAAAGTAGAAACAAAACACATGAACACGTCATAATTTACATTTAAAATTTCACGGATAAGATAACTTAACATCAGTGTTATGGTTGATGTATTATATATAATCATATCTATATCATGAACAAATAAGCACATACACGTTCATTCAAACTAAATAAAAAAATTATAAAAATGCATATATAAACAACTGTTATTGTACGAATTTAGTATACCAGAAGTTTGGATGTACAGATTTTGTAATAGCTCATTAACGTGAAATAAGTCATTTTTATTTATTATTAATAAATTATAAAATTGCACATGTAGCACATTTACTTCATGTTAATTAGCATCGAAGTGTGCGTGGAAATGCGAGTAGCCGGCATACTATGGCTATTGTAGTAAACACATGCGTGTATGCAGTACAGTTTTACATTTGCAGTAAAAGTCATTTATTTTTTAAACATACAAATTAAAATGCAACTCATTTAACTAAGTAAAAAAAATTCAATTTATATGCATAAATAACAAAATAATATCAACTTGTATGCATTAATAACACATAAACAACTGTTACTGTACGAATTTAGTACGCTAAACGTTTGGATGTGCAGACTTTGTAACAGTTTATTAACGTGAACTTAGTCATTTTTTTATTAATTATTATTAAGTTATAAAATTGTACATGTAACAATTTTACTTCATGTTATTAAGTATCAAATTGGGCGTGGAAACGCGAGTACCAGGAATAATACGGTTACTGTAGTAACCAGATGCATGTATACTGTACATATACAGTACAGTGTACTGTACATATAAAGTACAGTGTACCGATGCAGGACACACGTGTACCTGTGAGGTACAAAGACTCCCAATAGCTCACCTTTGAGCCTTCGGCTCAGGTGAGCTAAAAAAACACACTCTTTTATTATTTGCAGTTTAGATGTTTTAAAAAATATCATGCTTCTGTGCTTATAGTTTTGATTACACTTATACACTTCAAATTAATTGGTCCACATTATTATGAAGAAGCTCTACCATGAACGTATTTAAATAGGGCCTACCTCTGATTAAAAAAACCCACACAACATGCGTAATTCTTGGTACTGCCAGGACCCTGGTACGGCTCTCACACTTTCCTGGGTGAGCCATCTGTGTAATCGTTTGATGGCTTCCAAGGCTCTAAAACGGTTCTTGTTTCACAAAAAAAAAATGTGCTAATCACAGTACTGTTTGTAAATATTAAAGATGAAAGGTACTGTTTGTAAATATTAAAGATGAAAGATCAAAATTCAAACAATTCAGGAAACGGCGGGCATAATTTGCAGCGCATGCGCAGATCTGTGATTCACTTCCATAATCTCGCAATTCTTACGAACGTATCATGCAAATATTTCAAAATGATCAACATATGTCAATAAAAATGCTTTCTTTATAATGGTTTCTTCCTTTTTTGTTATCAGAACGTATACGTTAATAACTGAAATGATTATCGAAACAAAATGTATTTTCTCTCAAATTAAACATTTATTCAATTTCCCATGAAGCAACACTGGAGCGATGACTTCCGGAAGTAAACTCGTCAAAATCAATTTTGTCAACAAGCAAGGAAAAAACGAAAACATTTACCTGTTAAATAATAAATAATTACTGTGTAATTCAATAACTTTACTACCGTTTATCTACAGTCACATATGTAAAATACACTAAAAATTGTTTCCAAACACAAGGTTTTGCTTTTTCAAGCGTTTATTGAGAAAACAGATTAAATAAAACAACCAGGAAATGCTTGTTGTCTGAAAGTCGGCCATTTGCATTCGTCTGTCATCAGATTCACGCTATCGTGAAACTTGCAATTTTTTTTATTAATTTATTTTATATTAACTTTTTTTTTGTCAGAAACACCCAAATTTACTCTGATGCATTATAATTTCGCATCTGATTTGCCTGAGGAAAAAAAATAAATAAATAAAAAAATATTTCCCCCCAATAGTTGTTATACGAGTTTGGGAGTTAGCCAAGGCAATGTCTTAATACCATATTATTTTTCGTTTAAACATTTTTGAATATGTTTTTTTTTAATATACCCCTTGAAGCAAATCTCATAAAACGTTATGGGTGCACTGCCTGTGATGAGAGGATGATCCCTATTGATTTTGAGGTCAGTAGGTCAAAGGTCACCGTGACCTGATAATGAAAAATATTGCCTGCTCCATAACTCCTCATCCCCTTAAGCAAATCTCATGAAACTACATAGGTGAACTGCCTGTGGTGACAGAATGACCCCTATTGATATTGAGGTCAGTAGGTCAAGGTCACTGGGAGCCACTAATGAAAACCTTGTCTGCATTATAACTCCTCTCCCCCTAAGGCAAATCTCATGAAATTTCATAGTTGAACTGCTTGTGGTGAGAAGATGACACCTATTGATTTTGAGGTCAGTAGGTCAAGGTCACCAGGAACCGATAATGAAAAACCCTGTCAGCACCTTAAAGGGGTTGATGCACTATTTTCAAACACAGTTTATTTTAAAGGGCTCTTAAAAACATGAAAAAAGCTGAAAGAATTATCAAAATGCCATGAAAAGTAAAGGAGATATGACCTCTTGAAAATGTGCAAAGAAACATAAATGGAGGCGGCCATCTTTGAACGATGACGTCATCGTGCCTCTTTGCCATATATGGCATATTGATAAAATGTCTTTTAAAGCAAAGAAAATCACTGCAAATGAAAAATAATTTTACATCTGTATATTTCTTTCTTATCAATTTGCAGTGGTTTTCTTTGCTTTCAAATACATTTTGTCAATATGCCATATATGTTAAAACGGCACGATGACGTCATCGTTCAAAGATGGCCACCTCCATTTATGTTCTTTGCAAATTTTCAATAGGTCACATCTCATTTATTTTTCATGACATTTTGAAAATTCTTCCAGCTTTTCCCAAGTTTCTCAAAGTCCTTTTAAATAAATCCTGTTCGGAAATAGTGCATCAACCCCTTTAACTCCTCTCCCCTTGAGGCAAATCTCATGAAACTTTATAGGTGCACTGCCTGTGATGAGAGGATGAACCCTACTGGCATCTGCCCTAGGGTTTATCCCAACCCGTGGGGTCACATGTTCCTGTGCCATAACTTGGAAACTTTTGAGATCCCCACCCTAAACCCATCTATACACTTACTGGGCCAGAACACTTTAATGTGAGTGTGGGAATTTGTTGATCTTACTCTTATATGAAATTATAAGCTTGTTTGACTTTTTTTTTATAATCTTTTCAAAGATTATATTAGGCGAGTGATTCAGAGGCATTAATTTAGCCCTCTTGTTTACATAAAATTTAAGAAGTTGATTGCCTAACATCTGCATTGATACTGATCAAAGAAATGCTCATTTTGTTAAAACATAACTTGCTCGCTTGAGTGACCTTGCTATAATGAGATTATCATTTTACAATGAATTCTGAGTCCATCATCTAATGGTTTGAGGTAGGTAATTTTGTACCAGCAATTTATACACAGAATTAAATTGACATTGGAATGCATACAGTTTGATAGCTAATAAATTATGGTCCAAATTCACCACCTTTTAGAACACCTACAGGATCAATAAACATTTTTTATCAAGGTTGTATTTATGTGTAGCACTGTGACAGTCTATGTCAAAGATAAAAGAGGACTCCCCAATTACCCCTTCATCTTTTAGAAATGTTTTAAATTTTCAATATCACTTTAAAAAGACAAACTGACAAAAGTTTAAAAAAATAAACTAAAAGATGCAGCTTTCCTAAAGCTGCGTAAAACCTACGTATTTTTGTTTTTACATCTTATTATCATTAACAATTAAAGATACAGCTTTTCCGAAGCATTTACAAAAAAACGCAGCTCTTGTAATTATCCTTTTTTTGCAAGTAAAATAAAAGACGCAGCTATCAAACGCCTTTCTTAAAAAATACGCAGCCTTAAATATAAATACGCAGCTTTTGTACACCTTTCTTACAAAATATTCAGCTTTGGACATAATTACGCAGCTAAAGTGTAAAATACGCAGCTTTGCGCAGCCTGCTTCTAAAATAACGCAGTTAATCACAAAAAACGCAGCTTTAGGATGGATTGCTGCGTAATAGCTACGTTTTAGCTACGTATTTTTCAAAGCTGCGTAAACATTTGACAAGGGTACTAGGTCATAGCAAGATTTTTCAATTCCCCGGATAGCTCCTTCTTTGCTTCATATAAAAATTACAGATAAAGCGACCGTGGATGTAGTGCATTCTCGGTATAAATATATTACCTTTTTTTATAGCGAATCGGCCATTTTGTTTACAATAACTTCAGCATATTTTGGTATCGAACATAAGCCGGAGAAGTGCAAGTTTTTACGACTTTGTCAAAAGGAAGGTGCTTCATACTTAAATGGTTTTAATAAACAGGTTGTTCGACGAACATCTGGTGTCTTACAACTTGAATCAGTACACTTCTTGTAATGGTTTGCACAAGCTACCCAGTTGGCTTGCGGAACATCGGTGGTTCTACCCAGGTGCCCGCCTGTGCACAGAAATTGCCCGGAGGGGCACCTGGGGATTTTCTCCACCAGTGGAAGCTGAAAAGACGCCAGTTGACCTTGGCTGTTGTTGGGACTATAAAATGCAATGCAATCCAATGGTTAGCACCTTGGGATCATGCATTCTATCCCAGCCAGGACCGAATTTAGAGTAATTCTTGAAATACTTTCTAGAAAATTCCTCACATGACAAGTCCTTTGGATGAGACTTTAAACCAATGTATGCTCACTAAAATGCCCAGCGAGGCTAAATAAACCCAAATACACCAGGTAACAGTAAAGAAAACAAATCACATATATATGCATGTCATTTTAATGAGGTATACACATTATTGTATAATTAATATACAAGGTAATACTTTAAATGTTAAGTAATAAATACCAAACATTTATCTTAACATAAGCAATATTCTCAAAAATCTTTTTAAGGATTTACATACATGTAAAGGATTTCTATTTAAAATAAATTTTAACGAAAAGTAAAGTCTGATCTAAAATCTTCCGTTGTCAATGTTGATTGGCAGGACTCTTCTTGTAGTGAACCTCTGGCAGCTTCTGTAGCTTATCTGCAGCCTGGTAAAGTACAAAGAGGTGATGCATGACTTTTTACACATTTAACCCTAAGATGCCAAGTTACAAAATCATTTATTCAGATGTCAAATTACAAAACTGTTCAAATGCCAAATTACAAAATGCCTTATATACCAAATTACAAATGTCTTATTCAGATGTCAAATTACAAAATGTCTTATTTAGATGTCAAATTACAAAATGCCTTATTTAGATGTCAGATTACAAAATGTCTTATTCAGATGCCAAATTTCAAAATCACTTGTTTGGATGCCAAATTACAAAATGTATTGTTTAGATGCCAAATTACAACATGTCTTGTTTGGATACCAAATTACAAATTGTCTTATATAGATGCCAAATTACAAAATCAGCTGTAGTGGCCACCCCTTCCAACCTGTTTTTTTTTTATTTAGGACCAACAAGACATCAAGAGCAATAATCCTATAAAGTTTTATGAAAATCCAAGTAATGAAAGTAGTTTCAGAGGAGTTGTTGCCAAAAGTTTTTCCTATATAACAGTATGTAAACAAAGATGGCCACTGGCAACCATGTTTGACATTGAATCAAAATAAATTTTGTTTAGGACCAACTATATGACTTACCAGTCATTTTAGCAAAGGTCCCAAATCGATACCACTTATGGTTTTTGAAAAGTAGTCGCCACAAAGTTTATTTTTAAAGTGTGCAGCCATCTGTGGCAGCCATCTTAAATTTCCGGACAGCCTGTTTATTTGCTAGGATCAATTACACAACAAGAGCAACATTTCTGTGTAGTTTAATGAATATCCATCAAGTTGTTCAGAGGTGTAGTCGCAACAAGTTTTTCAAATATATCTCTATGTAAACAAATGAATTTTGGTTAGGACCAACTACATGTCTTGCCAGTCATTTTGGTATTAAAAACATTCCACATCGATATCATTTTTATGAAGCATTCGCCACAAAATTGTACTTTTAAAATCTATTTTTAGTCTTGGCAGCCATCTTGAATTTCTGGCAGACCTGAACTTTTGCTGGGATCAACTATACATCAAGAGCAAAATTCTTGTGAAGTTTCATGAAAATCCATCAAGTAGTTTCAGAGAAGTAGTCGCCACAAGTTTTTCAAATATAACTATGTAAACAAAGGTGACTGCTGGCGGCCATGTTTGACAATGAATCGGAATGAATTTTGGTCAGGACCAACTACATGTCGTGCCAGTCATTTTGGTAAAGGTTTCATATCAAGATCACCTGAGAAGTAGTCGTCACAAAATTATATTTTAAAAATCTACTTTTAGACGTGTTGGCCATGTTGAATTTCTTTTGCTAGGAGCAATCAGACATCAAGAGCAACATCCTGTGAAGTTGCATGAAATTCCATCAAGTAGTTTCAGAGGAGTAGTCGCCATAAGTTTATTTAACTCTATGTTAACAAAGATGGCCACTGGCGGCCATGTTTGACATCTAATAGCCGGAACAACACTTTTAGAAACACATTATTTTTTTTCCAAAGAAATACACACCATTGGAAAGATTATGTTTTTACAAAAACAATGCTGTTTAAATCATCAAAATTGAACAATAAATAAAAACGTTTCAATTTAAAACCCAACTATCGAAAAAGGTTATCTGTCAAATTTGCTGTCAAACCAGTTCAGAGAGACGCTACATACATGTACGCAGCGCTACTCATTTGTATGCATGTCAGTTTGTATGCATTTCAATGTAAACGTGCTTATACAAAATAAAAGCGCACAAAATCACATCTATTTATAGAAATGAGGTTAATTTATTCAAAGAGAGAAACGATTCTTTTTCTCAGGGAAGCGTTACCTGAACATTCCTTTCCATTGGTTGCAGAGATATTTAAATTCAAAGTTCACCTATAATTAACGTCAATCAACCAATGAAAAACAAATAAATTCCCGCAATTGTTGTTTTGTTTTCTCCAGGACCTGCCCTTTATGAATCAAAAATTCTTTTCAAAAAGTCGTCTACTAGGTGGAGATAAATGAAAATTAGAAAGATGCCCCAGTTCAGCATATCAAAATGGCGCCGTACAAGAATTTTCCAGATCACTAAAATCAAATCTTTACAGCTTGTTTGCTGAAGATATATCGATTATTTTATTAATTACTTAATTGTGATTGATAGAATGAACTTAACGTTATTTATCCATGGTATTTTAAAATGCAGATGCAGATGTAATACTTTTATTGTCTAAAAAAGTATTTGAAAAATGACTTACATTGTGACAGATATAAATCGCACATGTGCAGAAAAGTGTTGTCCTGGCTATATCTAATCAAAATGATATTTGTTTAGGACCAACTACATGTTGTGGCAGTCATTTCTGTAAAGGTTCCAAATCAATATCACTTGCGGTTTTTGAGTAGTAGTTGCCACAAAATCGCATTTTTTAAATCTATTTTTATCCGTGGTGGCCATCTTGAATTTCCGGCCGACCTGAATTTTTGCTAGGATTAACTAGACATCAAGAGCAACATTCCTGTGAAGTTTCATGAAAATCAGTCGAGTAGTTTCAGAGGAGTAGTCGCCACAAAAGAAGTTTATGGACGGCGTCGCACCACGGGCATAAAAACTCACCTGTTCTGGAGTGAGATCTCTTTGAGCTGTAGCCATCATTTCATAGCCAACCATGAACTTCTTGACTGTCGCAGATCTAAGCAGGGGCGGATAATACACGGCATGTAGTTGCCAGTGACTGCAATCTTCTGTCATGTAACTGCCGGTTGGGGCACCTATATCATAACATTATGTTTATAATACGCAGGTATAAGTGTTTCTCATGAACATATTCTACATGAACATATTCTACAGAAATTCACTCAGACAATTTCCAAAACCTATTGAAATGCATTGTATCACTTTTTGTGTCCCTTGCATAACATGGCAGACACTTAGGGATCATTTGTCCTTCATCAGTCATCATCTATTGTCTGTCGTCATCGTCCATCATCCATCTGTCACACTTTAACCTGCAGTCTAACCTTGGCCATAACTTAACGTATTTGACCTTTGTTCATAAAACTTCAGACACATCTTCATCAAGGAATATTGTTACACACGTCAAATAACGGACTCATTTTGGCAGAGGTATGTCCCCTTTCATAAAACTTTTAACCTGCGACCTAACCAAGCTCGTAACTGGCCATAACACGGCAGGTGACACAAGTGTTCCATGGAACACGTTTCTATTTTTTTTTTTGGTACTACACAAATTGTTTATGGAAATGACGAATAAACGTTTGTCTCTAGCAAGGTCTTCAACAATTTATTTAATATCTGTTTTCCTGTCGACAAATCAAAATACTGACTTGGGCTATAACCTATAGCTTCAAGTCCAGTTAACAATTGTATTAGGTAATACTGGGACATCAACATCGCAGGGAGATGAGATGAAGTTTTCCACCAGTGAACCCATGTGCGGCAGGTCTAAAGTCAATGCCTTATCCACTGAGCTACTTAGAACGCTAAAGACAAGAGCTGTCGGAGAACAGCGCAGCTCGACTATTCGATTTTTCGGAGAATAATACATTTATAGCTAGTATATACCATCAGAAAACAAGGCTA
>JAWPHD010011604.1:0-82498 GCA_037043455.1 Cyrtodaria siliqua
GTGGGGCGGGGTGAGAAGCAGGGGGTGGGGGAGGGAGCAACATATGTGTAAGAAGCTATGTGTAAGAATTGACCAAACACAGAAATATGTAAAAGACAAAGTAAATAAAAAAAATATATTCTAGTTTCGAGTGTGTGGTGGGGGCGTGGTGGGGGAGTGGCCGGGGTGGGGAGACGGGGTGGGGAAGGGGGCAACATGTTTAAGAATTGACAAAAGCCACACAGAAATATGTAAAAAAAATAATAATAAGTGGGGGATGGGGGGATAGCGGGGTGGAGAGGTGGGAGTGGGTTTGGGGTGTGTGTGGGGGGAGGGGGGTCCGGGAGGGGGCAACATATATGTGTAAGAATTGACTAAAACAACACAGAACTAGAAATTGTTATTGTCCATGGGATAAAAACGTATGGCTCCCCCACTCGCCCGAACAGGCATAATTGAAGACTCTAGGTCCAATCGTTCTCTATTGATCTGAGATCGTTTTGATATTCAATATCCCTGTGACTGTATCTACTACCTGTATCAGTAAGGCCACATAAAAAAAATATGTGTGGTTCAGGTAACCCGACCGACCCTATTTTTTTAAGGGGCCGACTCTTAAACTCTTTATGCAAACATTAAAAAAAAAAGCAAAAAAAAAGCAAAAAAAAAGCAAAATAAAAAAATACAAAAAAAAATCAATAGGGGTCATTTACTGGATATGACCAACCATCCTTCCAAGTTTGAGGATCCTTGGAACAACCATTCTTAAGTTATTGATCGGACATCGTTTTGATAGTCAATGTCACCACGACCTTGACCTTTGACCTAGTGACCCCAAAATCAATAGGGGTCATCTACTGGTCATGACCAACCTTCCTTCAAAGTTTGAGGACCCTAGGTCGAACCATTCTCTAGTTATTGATCGGACATCGTTTTGATAGTCAATGTGACCGCGACTTTGACCTTTGACCTAGTGACCCCAAAATCAATAGGGGTCATCTACTGGTCATGATCAACCATCTTTCCAAGTTTGAGGACCCTAGGTCCAACCATTCTCTAGTTATTGATCGGACATCGTTTTGATAGTCAATGTCACCGCAACCTTGACCTTTGACCTAGTGACCCCAAAATCAATAGGGGTCATCTACTTGTCATGACCAACCATCCTTCCAAGTTTGAGGACCCTAGGTCAACCATTCTCTAGTTATTGATCGGACATCGTTTGTGACACAGACCTACAGACCTACAGACAGACAGACAGAAAGCACAAAATCAATATGGCTCCCCTACCACAGTTTGTGTGGGGGGGGGGGGGGGGAGCGGGGGTGGTGAGAGGTGGGGGGCAACATAAATTATATGTGTAAGGATTTACTAAAACAACACAGAAATATGTAAAAAAAAAAAAAAAAGTGTGGATGGGGGAGTGGGGTGGGGAGGAGGGAGCCCAATGGCCCAATATGAGTGAAGTATGAATAAGATGCATAACGCTATAAGAATTGAATTGGGGTTAAGGCGCACCAACACATTACAGGTTATATGGCGCCTAACAGGCATGAACATGCCAGGCTCATCTTCCATGTACATCGAGATAAAATATGGAAAATGGGCCTAGAAACTTCTCACCCTGAACGGCCTAGAACCATCTCACCCTGAACTGCAGAGTTGCTGCAAATTCTATCGTAAAAACTCCATTTACGCTGGAGCCACGTTTATTGTTTTTCTGCCACTGCCCTTTTGATGTGAGCGAGATGGCACCTGAAACAATGCAGGTATCAAGATGAAGACCTTTAATGAACATGAACAAAAAATGATAAAATGAACATGAATTTGGGGGGATTCTACTCCTCTGCCTACCCCTCCAAAGGGATCTGCAGTGGCCTATTCTTTGCCCCGTGACCAAACGGGGCACCCGGGAACCACACGGGGCTATAAGAAATCCCAAACCAAAATTATAGATATATACAGGCTTACATGCAAACCTAGATCTGCCTTTATTGCACATTTTATGGGCCATCACAATTTGGGTTCCATGGGAGTCCAGAATTTGCAGAAGACAAAATTACTTATCCAACCCTTTACAACATACTATAAGGAAACCAATTCCAAAATTTAGTTCAGCTAGGACAAGAAATATAAGAGATATAGACCTGTAAACACAGCTTACGCGCAAAATTTGATGTGAAACAGACACATAAAAGGGCTATAAGAATTTGGGTTCCATGGGAGCCCAGGGATTATAGGAACCAAAATTACTTAAGCAGCCCTTAAGATAATGCTATAAGGAAGCTAATGGCCAAATTTGGTTGTGCTAGGCTTAGAATTGTAAGAGATATAGACTTGTAAACACAGCTTACACGCAAAATTTGATGTGAAATGGGACACATTTTATGGGCTATCATAATTTGGGTTCCATGGGAGCCCATGGGTTACAGGAACCAACATTACTTATGCAGCCCTTAAGATAATGCTATAAGGAAGCCCATGGCCAAACTTGGTTGTGCTAGGATAAGAAATGTAAGAGATATAGACTTGTAAACACAGCTTACATGCAAACCTCGATGTGGGACGCCGACGCCGACGCCGACCCCGGGGTGATTACAAAAGCTCTCTTATTCTTCGAATAGTCGAGCTTAAAACACACAAAGTCGTCTTAACAGTTCATAAATCATGAACTTAGTATATGTATATGAAATTAAAGCACATACATTATGCGGAGTTTCCCTTGTATTTGTATCAGTAAGTCCCTTTAAATTTGACACTGAGTTGTTGGCTTACGTGATAGGACTATTTTCACTCCTGGGGAATCTGTACGCAGCGAGCACATGGTAGTGCATTAGACATGTTAGAGATCGCTATCATACAAGTGTATATTCGTATCATATAAGCGCTGTCTTTCTTAATACAGCTGTTGATGCAGACGCTAACGTTTAGTACGGTGATCCCATCTACTTCGTAGCGTACAGTAACACAATTGCAGATCGTTTTTAAGTGCTTTAGTTTAAGAAGTTGATTTTTTTGGCCCATGTATATTGATATGACTTTCACATCACCCATACAGCTTTGGTACTTGTTTTACACAAATTTAATACTTTGATGATTTTATACATATTTCTACATATTATGACAATGAATTGGAGTAACTAGATACAAATAACGTAAATTACGGAACTGAAAAGGTAGTAATGATTATCTGGTATTACTTTAATAATTCCAAATGAAAAAAACATGTTTTTGAAATTGTTGAGAGTTTCACGATAAGTCACAAAAAATAAACACCGTCAAGTTTATTGGATGCGTTCAGGGTTCTCCCATCAGTTACCGAAAGTACTCTCGGTAACCATCGGTTACCATCGGTCATCGTCGTTAGCCGCTGGTTCGCCAATAGGTAGAACGTTGGAAACCAATCTTCCCGCGACTCTACACGTATCGTATCTGTGGTCTCGTTGTTACCAAGTGTTACCGTCGGTAGCCATTGGTAACCCGAAGTTAACCGACGTGGTTGCCAATGGGAGAACCTGAACGCACCCTTCATACTATACATTACCTGTTCTCGCAATGTACAGATTCCCAAGGAGTGATTTTTGTGAGTATGCTCGGTCTTGACATATGAGTGGATTTAAACAACTCTTAAACGGGGTAGAGAACATGTAAATAGTTTTAGACCTTGGAAAATACAAATTATAGACTAAAGTGCACGTGCGTATATAGTAGATACATTATTTTAAGAACACCAAAACAGCAGATCTTACCTTATTATAAAGAATACGCTCCAACAAGGCAAATGGCTTTCGTCGGTTAGTGACTTGATTTCGTGTATTTGTTACTGCGTGGCACGTGAAAACCGTGCATGTCAAGGAAAGAATTTCTGATACATGATTTACATGAGATATACGTAATACGTGTGACGAACTACACGTGTTTATTAAAGACCCTATCCTGCCATCAACAGGCAAATTTTACAACAGATATACACCGTTTCTAAATTTACTGATGACGAGGATATATATATGTATGTATAACTGACATATTTGGAAAATCCAGACTCTATAGATACACTATAAACGACTTAAACCAGCCAGACCAAACCCCAAAACTGGAGCGTCGAATTAAGAGGTACACATTAATTTTAAGCATATTCAATCACTGATAATTTAAGAACCTGTGAATAAACATATTCTTTTAATCGGCCTATACCCATTATTATATTACCTGAATATCTGGAAATAGTTTTTGAATGTAATTTTGCCGCTGTTTCTCTAGTTAGTTTTTAATATCCTGACCGGTTTCGTATCAAATTCTTAAAGTTTAATATCCTGACCGGTTTTATTTTCTGCATGGATATGCTCGGTTAAAACAGGAAGCGTCAGATAACTACAAGTATGCGCTTCTCGTTAGACATGAATATAAAAGCTATATAAGACGATGGATGCTTCCCGAATAAAGTACACATGTGAAATACAATTGAAATAAAAAATATAGGAGTTGAGCGTACAAGCTTTACATTTGACACCGAAGATAGTACAAAAGATATTGAGGATGAATTGCGAAATAGATTCGCGGATCTTTGGACAAAAGTAAAACATGGTGACAAATTTCAACTCCTCAAAAAATATTCAACGGGAACGTCCTGACAATATGCGCTACTTGACACCATACTGATACTTCCTAACAACAGTTTCATGAAAATCAAATAACAAATGTATGAGGAGTTTAGTGGAAACACTTTATATTCGAAAAACTTCAAAGTCCCATTTCTCCGCCAACCATCATTCAACAAGAACATACTGATAAATATGCACAACACATCATACTGGTACTTCCCTACCAAGTTTCATGAAAATCGGATGAAAATGTAGGACGAGTCGAGCGGACAAGACATGCTTTTCAATTGAAAACTTCCTTTCGTAACTCCGCAAAAAATATAGGAGGAATTGGGCGGACAAGAATAGAACGGACGGACGGGCATACGGATAAAACTATATCCTCCCCCGAAAATTTCGGGAGCATGCTGAAAAGTACAACTAATGTACACGGCGGAGATTGTCGATCTCAGTGTTTCAGTCAAAACACAATGTTTGAAACAATGATTTTGTGTCAGCTAGTTTATATTCTCAAAAAAAATAATAAAAGAATTGCGGCGACCATTTTGAATAACATTTAATGATGTGGGCCATTCTCGACTTCCCGGTGACTGTTTAGCCAGTAACCACCTATGATCGGCAAACTGGTGTGAATAACAAAATACAAACTAACTTATTTAATGTATTTATTCTTATACTTGATATCACAATATCAGAACAGAACAAAACATAACATATTCTTTATTTATGACTTAAACAAATGTTTCTCGTCATATAAATACATATTACATTTGTTAATATGTGACAGGTCAATGTTATTTTTACCTTAAACTCATACAACTCAACAATATCATGAGTCACGAATGTATTAATATAACATATGAATTTACAATCACTTTAGTACATGAAAAGCATATAGTTTTATGATAGTCTATGTTTGTGTTGTTGTTGTTTTCCATTTGAAAAAACAACAACACTTTCTTAAAGGGACACACGGCAATCTTGAAGGGTTTACAAAGCATTGGAATTAACATCTCGATGTATTTATCCAGTATCATTTTGACTTTAAACCTGCTTGGATATAATTAAATAGACTTTTGAGTTTCATTTGTTTCGTCTTTTTTTACCATAAGTTTAAATATAGTATTGGTGCAGTGCAATATTGTCAACAGTTAATAATATTTTAAAAACACAATGTGCTTTAATAAATATTAATGATTGAACAAATGCAAGTTATGAAGAACGGGACGCCGTGTTTTTAAAAAAAAAAAAAAAAAAAAAAGATTGCATTGTGTCCCTTTTATTCGTACACAAGCTACAATAGAATATTTAACTCCACAATATCATCCTGTGGTAACTATATCATTCATTTGCACAGTAAAACACAGAACCAATATCAATTCATCTAAATAAATATTTGAGAAATAAATTTTAAAAAAGTTATAAAAGCAAAACATGTGTTTTGCGGTACACTGCTATCTTCTTCATGCGTGATACTCAACAACTTATCTGAGAACTAAAACCGTATTTTAATATATCTTACAAACAATATGTACTTAATTTAACATCGGTGTATGCTACTTGTTGAAGAAATATATGTCATAACAAAACCCTTAAAAGGACATAATGTATAATCAACAATTAGTACATGAATATGCAAAAACAATTTGCTTTGAACTATTCAAATAAGAATTAATTAAGTTCTGTCAGGCAAACATGCTAGTTATGCAGAAAAACTAAGGAGAGGCCGAGTTTTAAAAAAAAATGAAGATTGCCGTGCGTTCCTTTAAAATTCACAAAAGCATGAATACAATCGATTTAAGGATTATGTCCTCTTTTGTGGAATTCCATTGAAAATGCATTAACAATAGAAAAAAACAACAGAACTCAAATAGTCCTGAATATGTTTACATATAAGTTTTATTTCAATATGTTTACACGTTTATCTAGACAGTGTTATGTATACTTGCATATGTGTTGTATTGACTAATTCGCATATTTATCAAGTATGTATGTATAATTCAACAGTAGCACAGCCTAGATAAATGTGTAAATGTATTAAACTGGAAGTTTCATGTAAATATATTCAAGATTATTTTAGTTCTAGTTTTTATCTTTTTCAAATGCAATCTCAACTGGATTACTCAAAAGGGGACATACTTCTTAATGTACTATTTAATTGAAAAGTGAATTATAAAGTACTTTCGGTAAGCAGAAAAACAGAGCGTTCCCAAACGCTTTAAAATACCAATAACATTCACAGGCCTTTTGTTTTGCCATAAATCGAATGCTTGTTTAAGTTTAAGACAGGAACGGGTATATTTTAAAAAAATGTATTGCCTCTGTTAAACATTACAATACATGGTGGCAATGCAATCTTGAACCCTTAATCAAGCATTAAAATTAGCCTCTCGACTTATTAATCCAGTATCATTTTGATTTTAAATCTGCTTGCATATATCTTAATACAATTTTGAGTTTCAACTTGTGGTCGTATTTCTAGATTTGGTTTGAATATATTATTAAAGAAACAGTTAGTAATATTCAAGAATATCTCCGTGTGTTCCTTTAATATAAAATACATACGTTATTGTCCATGATGAGTCAAATGGGTTCATGGTCACATGATTCATATACCATTTAATCATTGTGCAATAATTACTAATTATTCTGAAAGTCTTGTCTATAGGTACATATCGACCCAAACATCAGTAACAGTTTTATATGATTCTCTATCTTAAAGGGCCTCATGGCAATCTTGAGTTTTATATCAAGCATTACAGTTAGCACCTGACTGTATTAATCCTGTATCATTTTGAATTTAAAACTGGTTGCATATAATTAAATACAAATGATTTCAGTTTTCTTCGATACTTTACCAATGTTTTAAAATATATTATTGGTGCAATATAATCATTAGTTAGTAATATTTAAAAACGATTTGCTTTGAACTAGTCTAATAATTAATGATTGTAAATATGCAAATTATGTAAAAAAAAAAAAAAAATAATAATAATAAAAAAAATTAAATAAAGAAAATAAAATAAAATAACGGAAAGCCGTGAGTTTTAAACAAATCAAGATTGCTATGTGTCCCTTTAAACTAGTATAAAGGTCATTGAATATATGCACAATTGCTCTCTCTATATATATAAACTAAAATACTGGTAAAATGTCAAAAGATTGTTCTGCACGGTTGTGACTATTTAAAGTTTATGCTTGTTATGTTGTCAATCTCATTAAAATCAGATCCAAAATATTCGCTCCACTACTTTCCGCTATTGAGATCTGACAATATTACATACCGTGTCACCTCAGGCTGACCTTACGATTAGCCAATCAGATTTCAGCTTACAAAATAGTTCGGTATTGACAGCTTCACTGCGCATATCGCATTGAACAGTAGCAGTCTACGCTTGGTATTGAACGAGACAATGTCCGTAACTTTTAGCTTATAAAACACAAACGAACTGCGTTGACAAACACAATACACCAACCATTATTGAATATTTACTGGGAAAAAAAAGATTGTAAACTTGACGGAATTTAATAGCGGTACAAAAAAAATTACCGATTCCTGGTATTGAACCCACACTAAAATTATACAATTATACTGATATTTCCGCGGTCGAGTACACTATCAACTCAGCTAATCGAGCCGTATGTATTATGGCGTACTATTTAGGCTATGTAGTGTCGTAATACTTTCGGTGAACTATATATTTTCAAAATACACGACAGCGCCCATGATTTTCTTCGCAGCATGATGTAACACACGAATACTTTATCTTTTATCAGATATGTAGATTTGCGTTTGTTCAGTTCACTCGAATATAATAGAATAAGTTTTAATTTCATATGAATTATAAATGAAACGCGCGATTTCATTGGTTGAATTTAGTTGATATTCTCATGAATATTGATTAGATGAGAGGTCAATCTGAGGTGACCCGGTATGTAATGTTGTCAATCTAAATGGCGTAAAGTAGTGAAGCGAATATTTGGGATCTGATTTTAATGAGATTGTTATGTTGTTGACATGTCTAATGACTATTTAATGCCTATTTAACTACAATAGTGTATTGACATGACTGCTGAATATTGTATGCACTAAAGTACATTCTGCTACGTAAAATACATATTGGCATGTCAACAAAATAGGTATTTAAAGGGGATGTTGCCATTTTCAATTAAGCTAGCAACAACCCCTTTAAGTAAGCACAGTCAATATTATACAGTTATGGACTTTTGATTCTGTACTGTGCTTGGACAGGAGTAAAAGTAATAATGTCCGAGTACGAAGTCCAAGTAATATTGAACGAGGACGAAGTCCAAGTAATATTGACCAAAGACGAAGTCCAAGTAATAGTGACCGAGGACGAAGTCCAAGTAATAGTGACCGAGGACGAAGTGATGAACAATTATACTAAATGAAAAAAGAAACCCAAATCGGGAACATTCGCTATATATTGTATAATATTCTGCTGTTAATCGAATCGTACAATGTCTACATTAGATACATATATTACATATATTGTCCCAGATAAAAACCTGTTGGGCGGGACTTGAAGACCATCGATACCAAGGGCCGTAGTAGACCCGCTGTTTCGATGTCTTTCAAGTCCCAACCACCATGTTTTGATCTAGCACAATATAAACCCGTTGGAAATATTTTATTTCTTATCTACGTATTTCATATACACATTTTCGAGAGATTGAACATAATACAAATTGTACGTCCATCTCTCAGCACCAAACGAAATAAATATACAGCTTTATCGTGTTCAACAAGTTCAATGTGTTGTTTTGAACGTAACATTGCCATAAAATAACGTAATCGTTGTTTTGGATGTCTTCCGACGTTGAAAATCGTTTAAAAGGACGTTTTAACGCTTGAAGAAAGGACGTGACGACAGAGGTTTTTATAGCTTTTTCAAAAACTGCTCAAAAGCCAATCAGCATTGAGTATTTTCATAAACCATGTTAGATCAACACATAACACACCAAATATTAGAGCCTTCAAAGTTTCATTATTGATAGACTACGAGTTTGGCTCAAGCTGAGCAAACTTAGAATGTAACATTTTTCAGTTTCGGTTTCAGCGGAATTTCGAGATTATTGAATTTCGTGTTACGAAGTGTACCATTGTACTGTGATTTAAAAGTCTAAACCCGCACAATGTTGTCCTTTCTCTAACTAGCTGCAATCCTTTTTTTACAAACTTCTTGGGATGTTTCTGGAATAATACGTCGAACTAAGGGTGCAGTATTATGAATTATATAGCGGAAATTCCCGCGTTGCGTTTCTTTTTTCCTGTAGTATAAGCATGTATATAAATAGTCATGTATATACAATACACACGCAAAGGATAATACATAGTGTTTATATACACGACTTTTGATTTGTTTGTTTGTATGGTGTTTGACGTCATTTTCAACACATGTAAGGTTATATATGACGGTCGATTTTTTGTGGTGGAGACAGACCACCCACTTTTCATGGGTAGAACCAGTGATGTGCACCTCCCGCCATCCGTAAGTTTTGTTTGTTTGTATGGTGTCTTACGTCATTTTCAACACATGTAAGGTTATATATGACGGTCGATGTTTTTGTGGTGGAGGCAGACAACAACTTTTCCCAGGATAGAACCAGTACTGTACACCTCCCTCCATCCGTAATAATCGACACTTTCTCACAAGAAAAAAATATATAAAAAGATCGGACAGGGAAAGTAGCATTCAAGGAGGACAGTCAACCACAAGTCGAGCTCCCAGTGGGATTCGAATCGATGTGTACGAGATCCAACATGTACTCGTGCAATGATCAGAAACATCTCGTGCAATGATCAGAAACATCTCCTGCAATGATCAGAAACATCTCTTGCAATGATCAGAAATAAGATGATATTGTACGCTTTTTTTTTTGTTGTTTTTCTTAAATTTGTAGAGCTAAGTTTTTGGGATTAGATAACATAAACAATAAAAAATACCAAAACACAGTCATAAGGATTGCTTTTGTTAGAATGTGCATATTCGTCAATTATTCAAAACGCATCATTGTTTTTTTCCTTTCTATTTCACTGATTTTTGAACAATAAAATTAAAAAATAAAAATAGATTTATAAACAACATGTTTCAAATAGATAGTTAGCTTAATATTTCACTTTAAACCGTATTTTAAAAAGTATGTCACCTTAAATTTGTTTTGTAGGAGCATGTAGATATAATAAACAAGCACATAACGTCATAATGGTTCATCAATAAAACATGTTGCTTTTCAAACATATTCAAAATACACTTCCCTTCACTGGCTAAATAACATCACTTGATAATTATTGATACATCAATAATATCCAGAATCAACAATCCCTTAACTCGGATATTTTACGACGTTGTATCTTTTGTGACCGATACTTGAAGAAGACATAATGGCGAATTTGAATATTTAGGAAAGGAAATATATTTTTAATACTTATGTCGGTCTTACAAGCAATTAATTATTTTTTTCCGTAATGTATTGGTGTGTAAAGTGAGCATGGATGCGCATAACATCCTTTAAAGGATAGCTAATGTTCTAGAAAAATAAAATATGCATGTATCTCATGACTTATGACCCCTGGTAGGCATTTACAACTACACTACTAAACTTTTATAATCGGTCACCCAAGTTTTCTGAAAATAACACGAATACTAAAAACTGGAAATCACCGAAACACACACCAATATTGTATTAAGTTTATCAACAAGGTTTTAGTCCAATCAAGGCAGATTCAGTTTCATAAATCGCTAGCGATATTTGTTAAGCGACGCCAGTTAAAATTTCAAATGAAAATATCAATTATTAAAAAAATTATAATTTTTTGAAAAGACACCGATTATAAAAATTTAGAAGTGTATATCACTTTTATTCAATTAATTCCATGTGAAATCCGTTAGACTGTTTCAGATATAATACACACACTTAGTAAAAGAAACGTCCTAGGACGTCATTCAAGTTAACAGTTACGTGATTCGACACTGGTGACGCCGTTCATGATGTTCTGTGATGAAAAAACATGTATCATTCAATTTAATTGTTGTTTTACGGCTCATCAGCACAGTATGTATTATTCGAGCTACTCCAAAGGGAGAGGGGAAGAATATATAGGAATCCGAGATCATTGCCCTGCTTTTACTATCGAATCGATTCCTACGGTTTTAAACGTGCTCGGATACGCCTGGTTTACGTCCCCATCCAAATGAGTGCTTTGCCCAAGGACGCATTGGAGAAACGCAGTGGTGCCAGTGACGTTCGATCCCGCGGAATTTGAGTCAAAATTGCTTTCAACCGAGTCAGCGCGGCAAATGAAAAACACATGCGTGGTACAACCACACAGTACCGCTCAACAACCGCTATAATGAAACGTTTGAAGGTGTTATACAATATGACGAGATAAATACTTTATATTGGGTAAAACTATCATTCAGTTTTCGTAAATTACATTTAAAAAACATTTCTGTGTCCATCGTATACCAGATTTTTTATACGAGTTTGAATTCTTGAAATATGCATCAATAGTCAGTGAATTTCATTTGTTCCGCGACTAGTCTCTTACGAATACATTGTTTAATATAGTCAGAAACGCCGTTACCATTGTAATCTACCGCCTTCAAGTCTGCTCCTGCCTTAATCAGTATGTTCATTCGTCTGTACTTTGTTCGTTCATACTGTGCACAGAGCATCAGGGGCGTCCGTCCCTCGTAATCCCCCAGATTGACGTCCGCACCGTGAGCAATCAACATCTCCATGGCCGGACACGTGAACCCGTCCATAACCGGAGATTCGGCACAATAGTGTAACGGTGATTTACCGTCAATATCCATTATGTTCGGGTCTGCTTTATTCACAAGTAAAATATGAAGTATCTTCAACGCAATATTGACATCATTCAAAATTCTTGAGTGAATCGCCCCTAGTATATCTTCATTGCAATACTCTATCAACTCTTTCGACAGACTAATGATGTTTGGACATTCCCAAGGGAAACTGTTTCTATATTGAAACAACAATTCGGTTTCAGGTGATTCGTTGAAACAAATGCATTTACGGATACTGTTCCATATCAGTTGTGAAGAGAATAACAATCTGTGTATACATGTATATCCTAAACGATCAGCCTTGTTCGGATCTGCTCCGTATTCAAGTAGAGCTTTGACAATACGTGTTTCTCTATAAAAACGACATGCCTGCGCTAACAAAGTGACACCGATATTATCTGAATCTGCATTCACGTCTATATTGCAATATCTAACCATATCTAACAGATCGTCAGGCTTATCATGGAAGTCAGTAAACAACTGAATATCTGTAAATAAATGTGTCAATATAACAGTCTTGTCCACTACGGACCCCATAAGGGCACGGCATGTTTTTGGCGTAAACATTTCTAGACAATGGTCTATAGGCGAAAGTCCGTATACACTGTGCCTGTCTTTTGGTGCATTTTTCTGAATAAGTTCTTCTACAAAACGCGATTTAACGTCGTCATCAAGATACGCCCCGGAAACGTAATGAAGAAGTGTTTGGCCTGTCTTGTCTTGTTTTGTTGTATCCATTGTATTACAAATAAATAACTCGATTATTGGTGTTAACCTGTTGACAAACACATTCGACAATAAATACATCAAAGGCGTCTGGTCTGAATTGTCCTGAAGATCAATGTCAGCATTATTAGATAGAAGATCCATTATAATGTAGATAATTGCGGCATTACTTTTCTCTTCTGTTTGTTTATCTATATAACCTATTGATTTTACTAAATGATGCATGGCCGACATGCCATGGTTATCAACTGAGTCTACATTTTTACTGTGGTTAATCAAAAAGGCAATGCACTCGACCTTTAGTTCAGACTGTTGACAAAACAGATGTAAAGGTGTTAACCCTTGTCGGTTTGGAATATCAATACAGTCAGCTTTTTGGCATATATCCCAAACTACATCAGCAATATTTTCGTTTTCCTTTTCAGAAGAAGCTAAACAATGCAGGACAGTGTTTCCTTCGACATCCGTTTTCAAAACTCTATTTTTACTGCTTTGTCGAAGCATGCTTCCTAACGACAGCAGTTTGCTTGTCTTGGCCAAAACAATTTCTGCACTGTCTTCATCAGTAGTCACATTTACAACACCATTTAGATCAATGTCGAGTTCACCTAGCAAGTTTAACACGACAGATGCTTCTTTGTCTGATCTCGGCAAACACGACAAATCTATTCCTGTACAGAATAGTGAATGGTCAATCAAACCTAGACCTATCAATATAGTTAGACATAATGGACTTCTTAGTACTTCAACACAAGTTACTGTCAGCTTTAAGTGTTTCCGTAGTAAGCAAATACGTTTTGTCATATTTGTCCAATACTTCTTTAAATATTTTAGCCTTTAATGCATCGTCTCTGTCAGAACGCAAAATTTTTCTTAAACATTGTGTAATGTTGTTGTCAGAAGATTGGGCATGCTTCAATAATTTTCGTATGATTTGCGGTCCAGTATGTGTTGACAGGGCAAATACAATGATTGCGTCATTTATCCTGTTGAAATATCCTTTAGAAACAATTACGTCTACAATTTGTTCTTTTTCAGAATCTTCAACAGAACTTTTAAAACCGTGGTGAAGTACAGACATTCCACTCTTATCGACTGCAGTTGTAGACGCGCCATGTTCTACAAGATAACGTATAACAGACTGCAACCATAAGAGGTGTTATTCCGTTTTCATCAGGTTCGTCTATTTGACAGTTATTCCTCAAACATATGTCCATCAATTCTATTATTATTTCGTCATTGCTACTCGATTCTACAATATAATGCATTATGTTTCTATTTCTATTGTCTTTGTTGTTAACATCTATCCTCGACTGATTAAAATGTGTATTTGCTTTACAATTGTTGTATTGCTATACATTTCCTCACAAATTAGTTTCATTGCTTGGCTTACATTGCATCTGTCTAACATATCTGGATCTGCACCATGTTCTAGAAACACGTTCATCACTTCTGGATATGCACATGCTATCGGAGCCTTCCCATCATTATCCAAATGATTAATATCAACATCTTTAGAAGCAGAGAAATCACGTTCTGAACATGTCTTCCACATTATCCGCCAAAAAATGAAATTAGTTTTTTCCATCTGTACTATGTTCATTTTTTTCGAAAGATGTAGCACGTATCAGTTGTGTTATTACATGTAAAGCATACGCCAGAGGTTTATAGCCTTCTTTATCTGGTATATTTACATCGACGCCACTAGTAATTAGCTATTGTACATTTTTCGCAAGCATGCTCAAACGGGGACATGATCTTATTTAAAGGTGTCTTTCCGTCGCTGTCTTGAGCGTTTAAATCAATCCCATGTTTTAGTAGACATGGGAGCAATATATCTGGATCGAAATTGGTTTCAGTAATCGCGCGGAATGAACGAGCACAGTGCAAATAATACAAAATATTTCGATCTTCAAATGTGCAATTTTCAGATTATTGAAATGAATTTCACTTATTTAATTATACTTAGGTAAAGCGAAATGAACAGCTTCGATCGGTTGGTTTATGTTATCGTATTCCTTGCACAAAATATCCAGAACATCTGCGTTATCAGTCAAGTGGATAGGGCACTTTCTGCATTCGTAACCTGCCAAGTAAGTCGTAAATACAATCGCTGTATGTTTCATACGACGAGATAAGCAGTATGAAATGTAGTTCTCACCAAATAAAAACTGCACCGTTTGAAGCTCGTTCGAAATGCACGTGTTTGTGAATTTGTCAAGCGTATGAATATGCTCTAAAACACAACGAAGAACTTCTGTCGAGCCATTCTCTACCGCCCAATAACCAATATCGCGGCCTCTTATCCTTGCTTAAAAGCGGATGCACCGTTTTCTAAAATAAATATAAACAGATCGGACAGGGAAAGTAGCATTCAAGGAGGACAATGACTTGGCAGAAGCCAGAGCAACAAGAGAATAAACCATTAATGGCACGACAAGGTGTTTTATACTTTGTAAATTACTTCTGTATGAGTGGTGTGCAAAGTTCCAAGAAGTTACACATCATACCATCAGATGATAAAATGTCATTATATATGAACTCTAAAAATACACATATAAAATATGCACATATCAAAAAGTTTTTTAAAAAAGAGTTTCTAATTTCTGTTTGATACTTATAGTTTATATCAGCGCCTTTATTAACCAATGTCTGAAGAAGATCTTGCGAACATTTGTAGTTAGAAGCAGAAATAAAGGCGACGGATAATTCACGTTTACCGTGTTTAGAGTGTAGAAAAGTTTGTACTTCTTTAGCATGCACAATCTCACTCAATGCTTTTTCGCGTCTAAACATAGAGAGAAGAGTAAGCAACCCAGGAACGGTGTGTCCAAAACCTTGTATAAGGTCGACAAGCAATCCTTTTCTCTTCTCCGTAACATATCTCAGCCAACATTGGATAAAGTAAGTATCGTCCCATGCTTGGTGCCTACATGCGAGTAAACAATGCCCGTGGATTATTTCGTCTGTGAGGCGTTCAGCTAATTTTGATATATATTGTTTAGGTATTACAACGACATCTTCGTGAAGGTTTAGTTTATAACCATGAACTTTTGTTCGTTCAAACAGAAATTCTATATCGAAAAGTTCTATTGCCAACGCTGGGTGCGATTTGGCACTGACTAATGCTATTACCTCTTTAAAAGAATCGTGTTTGAAGCTATACAAACCCTCTTCTACTTCTTCAATGAAAACATCGTTAAGTTTGTTAAAAGCAGTTATAAAATCAACAGTGTTTGGTTGCAGTCCGGATAATTTCAATGCGTTTGTTACAGTACTAGCTTCTGCCTGAGTTTCAAGATTATATAAGCATATTTTATTGTTTTCGGATAACAACAAAATGATTAGGACGCAAAATGTGTCTTTCTCAGATTCGTATAAACGGCGTATTTCTCTTTCCAGTAATTTAATAGGTGTTTTGAAAAAATCAAATGGGGTTGCTCTTAGACCTGAATTAGTGCAGAACATTTCGACACAATGAGGAAATCCATATGTTGACTTTAACGCTTTTACAGACAATATAAGTTCTTCCGATACTTCAACATTGTAATGTTCAAAATACCTTCTTAGCATATCTTCTTTTTCACTCGGCAAAATAGCATTGACATTGTTCGCTAAATCTATAATATAAAGCATACCAAATTCTTTAATCCTGCTCAATCGTGTGGAAACTTGAGAAAAAATATACTTTCTAGTTATACATACAACTTTCAGATCACCCTTTCTCTCTTCCACAACTTTTACCATTAACTCCAGCAGTGACATCCACGCATCTAACTTTCGTTTATCAACACAAAGCGAGCCAAACATATTGTCTATCATGACAAATTGTTTGTTGGATCCTTTACCTCTCCCTTCGATCATGCTTTTCCAATCTTCAGCAGAGGTCACCTCAACGGGAACATATCCTTTCTCTGAATACTCTAACATAAGATGACGTGCCATTGTAGATTTCCCATCTCCAGCATTTCCAGATATCAAAGCCCAGTTCCTGTCTTCCAATACATCTATAGCTTCGCCATAAGCTTTTGTCTTCACAAACAGGTGCCTTTTTCTTTTATAATGCTCCAGTACTGTGTGTACTTGGTCTGTAAGTGAAATTATTATACAAATTGACCAGTTTCAGGAAATAATGAAGATATATTCTACCTCTTTTTTTAATTTAGGAAGTAGTTATTTTATGAAAGCTTTTATCCATTAACAAGTCCAGTCAAAAGCAGCATATTAATACCATTGATATTTTATATTTACCTTTGAATTTGTCATAACAGTTTTCGCCATACTGTTGTATGTTGTGTATTTCTACCTTCTCAGCTATTGTGACATTTTTGGAGTCTTTCACATATGTAGAAGTGGACACTGATGCTGTGGACGATGTCGCTATCATTTGGCCTATTTGGACGATCAAATACAGTAAAACATTAGAAGTCTATTTTTGTTCTTAAAAAATAGATACCCAGTATTAAAATGGCATCTTAGAACTTGTTTTATGTTTTAGTCATTTATCTTTACATAGCCGAGCAGTAAAGTATTTCCTTTTCTTTTCTAAGTATGTACTGAATTAATAAGCACATGAAACGTGTTTTGCTATTTTAAACTCTCTTATAACATTCAAATTAGTCCCTGGAAATTTCAACCTAAAATGTATAATTATTCTGCTACCATCATTATTACTATCCACATTCTACCCTTAAATGGGATTTAAAATAATGGTAAAGATATACTGAGCAAAAATAGAAACGTCCCCAAATTTACCCATAGATTTAGACACAATGAAATTACATTTTATTTATCTTATATGCCAATACCTTTGTTAAAGGCCAGCACTGTCATGAAAACAATTGTCTTTGAATCAAACTTGCGGGCAAACTTATTCCCCTTGATTTGGTTTAAACAGCATGTCCGGGTCCTGTGGTTAAAACTTTGATTTAACACAGTTTTGTTATATTGAAAAAAAACAGAGAATGACCTCATCACCACAAAAACAGAGAAAAGACGCTAATCTTTTCACTCATTTTTGCGCCATACAGCTTTCAAGAACGAATATTTTCAGATTACCTCCCTTTATAATAAAAATATAGTGATTTCGCAATTTGAATAAAACATGTTTTAGCAGCAACAGACAAACTTTGTTTCTTGGTGATTATTAATGTTGATCAGAATGATTGAGTGATAAGTATAAAATGATGAAATTTTATCTAGATTGGTGTACAAAGTGTAACAAAGTCAACCCTATGCAAATCAAAGCTTAAAAGAGGGACGTTTCTATTTTTGCTGAGTATATATATAAATTACACACATGTTGATTACACACATGTTAAATCCGACCAGATGTAATCAAAGAGCTACTTAAACTATTTTTAAAGTCCTAATTTGTATTTACATGCTAAATGATACAGAAAAATCTCTTTACTCAAAACCTATTAGGCATTAGGCATTTATGTCTTTCATAAAGAAACATCAGAACACCGTAAAGTCCGTTCAAAAGAAGACCTTGGGCAATAATTGGCCATGTCCTGGGGTCGCATGTTTTAAAGAAATATTTGAATTTGGAAAGCTCTAAAAAATCACATTCTCAAGAAATTTTCACTATATTTTTACTCTGTTTTTTTTCTTCAGAATTTATCGTTATATCCTAGGTTATCAAATGTGTTCATATGAAATTCCAATGATGAATCAAGTCTCCACTCCGGGATGTCCCTTGGTATATTGATGTCCAGGAAAAACTCAGAAACTGGTGGAAATGTTACTTTGTTTTTGGCCCCGAATGAAGCAGTCGAAGTATCTCGTTGACACTGAGAAACAAATGTGTCGGCCTAGGATTACCCTTCCCTTCCCCCATACCCTCCCACATAATTTTAGTTTGTATTTATCACAGTAGCGTTGCCTGTGCAGTGCGACGGTGGTAATACGTCACACCACCACAATCAAAAATATTATTCATTCTGATCTATGGAGATCGTCGAGCCCGAGAGATATATATTCTCAATTACTTTTGTTTTCTTGCTCTAATTTGGAATAGGTGCTTCCCTTTAAATGTGCTGAGTATTGTTTAATCATCATAATATATTGTGTGTTTTTTTAATTTAGTCTTTTGACTGTTGCTTATGAAACGCAGGCTTCATAAACCTTGCTCCCAACTAAATTCCATTTTGTTTATTTCACCCATTGGTTTATCTTTCATGTCAAAGCGTTTTGTTAGAAATAGGAACCATATGCCGCAGGCCATGGAAGGTTCCATGTTCACCATCATATGCATACTATCTTCTGGATGGCTGATATTAATTTTCGTACTATTGACATTTTAAAGATTCAGTTCTGCTTCTCGGGACTGGAGGGCGTGAACGGTAGCAATCATTTTTCTCTACCGTTCAAAAACACTACCGTCTCAATCAACACGTGACTGCAACATTTTTGTATTTATCGTGTTCGGCGATTTCCGAATATCTCCTTTCATACTCCTTTTTTTGGTAGTTTTTCCGAACTTGTGACGGAATGAAGTAATCGCATTTTTTGCAATGTGAGCAGAAAGCATTCAACATATATCCAATAGTTTTCGAGAAGAAGAAGAATTTACTCTGCAAACAACGGGATATGTAATGTTATTGTTTACCTCGGAAACTTAATTGTATAAAACTTTACAATCTAGATATTAAACAGTTCATTCAAGGCTATTTTGTAAAATATTGACCCGCTTGGTGAGGCAACTGGTTTTAGAATGGTCATCGTATTGAAGGCTATTGGCCCCTATCCGAAAATCTCATAAGTATTTTTTCCGGGCACCGGGTTATGTAAATAGCATTAGGCTCAGCAATTTAGTGGAACAGTAATGTTGTGTAGATATATTAAGGATGGCGAGAGGTATACAGTACTAGTTCTTCCCGGGATAAATGGGGTGGTCTGCCATTACCACAAAACATTCTACCGTCATATGCGGCCTAACATTTGCTAACAATGACGTAAAAAAAAATAATCAGTTATGCTATTGTATAACAGCTATTCTCTTTCAATCATTTTTTTTTAAATATCTAGATATTGGAACCAAGTTTGAATAGATGTCATAGATGTATTCTTGATTACTTCAATACCTTTTATTTTAAACATCTAGATATTGGAACCAAGTTTGAATAGATGTCATAGATGTATTCTTGATCACCATTCAAACACACAAGTATAGTCCTATTCATTTGATTATATTTGTTGAAAAAAACTAGCGTTTAAATTTCGAATAAACTTCAAGGAGGCGCACGCAGCCAGTATTTCTTACAGAAAATGGCTATACCACTGTCGAAACAAACGCTGAAGCCACTTGTCTCTTATGCATTTTTTTATCCTTATCATTTTATAATAGGCACGTTAGTGTTGGTACTATAGTGACAGGAGAATAATGTAAAAATAAAAATTAATTCGCATTTTTTTAGGCGTTTTAAACGGTAATAAATGGCAAATTTACCATAATTTGCCATTTACAACCGGCTTTTAAAATCGCGCTCTTTAAAGAATTTTGCACTGACCGCCGACGTTTAAAACCGCATAAGCGCCGAAAAATGAGATATTTTCCCTAAATGTTTCTTACCGACAATTGGTGGTCTTCTAGAAGTCATAGCGTTGTTCGGAGATAGACGTACGAGCGTATGACCCGTGTTACTTGACTCATCGTCAGATGATGTATTATCATTATCTGTGTCGGAATCCGTATCAGTCTGGGATACAACACTGCTGTGTATGAATAAAAGTGATCATAAACAGTCGTATATATGTATTATATTACAACAAGTTAGTAGTAGAAGCTGTATCTTAATTTTAACAACATTTAGTTTTCATTTATATAGTTATACATGTATATAGCCCGATGATTAAAATAAACAAATGATAAACTGAATTAAATGAAAGAAAAAGATAATGTTAACATACAGTTCGTCTTTTTCCTGATCAATTTCACTCCGCCTATCCTTTAGTTTGCTACTGCCATCTTGAACATCGGTCAAGCCGAACAAACGTCCTTGCCCCTGTTTTGCTCTGTCTGTCTTTGTAATCGGATGTTCGGTCTCTCCAATAACATCCGTACGATTAAGACTATGTGTATCTATTGGAATGGGTTGTTGAGTGACTGCTAACGGCCATTGTGTGTCTACTAGTTCTTTACTGGTTACACGCTGGTTACTCCTATCTTGAGTATCAGCACTTTCATCAGAAGCAGACTCCGTAGTTATATCACATTCAGAAACCTCTGCAGGGCTTACTTCTGTAACACCACTGATAGACGTGACATTACAAGAATCACTTGCAGAAGCTTTAACCTCCGCGTTCAGATGTTCAATAGCTAAAGACATTTTTCTTACATGTCCAGGTTTTTTTTTAACACATGTCTGTATGTCCGAATCGGACATGGTACGTATTGTATCCATATCATCCCAACCTTGTTCCTCAAAATGTTCTCCATACTGGCCTAGGCCTAAATTTGTCAACCAATCACGAACTTTATCCATTATCTTTAATGACAAAACATTTCAAAGCAATTAAAATTTTGTCTGTGAAAATACAAGAGGCCATGTTCTCGATTGGGTGTGATGACGAACGTTTGTTGTTTTTTCAAACCCATGACCCCAGGTAACCGTTATAAACGAGTTCTAGGTAAAATCCATGCTGAGGTATGTTGCGATCTAACTATGCGTTACAAACGTTTTATGCATTCGTTTTGGCACATTTCAACACAGAGATTAAACCATTTATAATAGATATCTTAGTGTTTAATTATAAAAAACTGTCAGCAAATGTTTGTATCGCAGTGTACGAATGTTATTTTTAGATGACTTCTAAGAACTTTATTGGCCAACAAACTAAATGCCGTATATACTAAATATATGCCTTTAAGTTAATCGCTTTATGTACAATTTAGTTTAGATATTCTTGCGATATCCTTATCTTTTATATAATGTATTTAAACGATTATACATGTTATAACATAGTTATGCTTTCGTTTTCCCCACTGATATATGAATAACACTGGCTATCAAGTCAGTCTAGACCCTTCTGTGGCCTACCGAGCAGTGGGATTATACAACTTAGGAACACACAAGTTATTGTCCAAGTATCATTTCCCGTTAAGCAAGCACAAGCCTGTAGTAGACCTGATTCCAATCTGTAAATAACAAATAACAACCATTCGAAATATACTTGAGAGGTACAAATATAAACAATCTTTCTTATTTATTTAGGTATTATTTAAACAGGAATATGCTGATTATGTAATCAACACTAGTAAATAATCAACACTAGTCCTTACATGTGGAGTAGCTAGTATGATATTAAATAGTATAAATAAACAGAAAGCGGTCTAGTAGCGCGATACTATTTTACGTACTATATATAGTGCTGCTTATGTTAAGTTATTTTCCAACTCACTGTTGCAACCCTAACGGTAACGATGGCACTAAAGGTAAAAAGCTGCACTGACTGTAACACTTTCTGGGACTAAAGGTAACAACCTACACTAACGGTAACACAAATGTCTGCACTAACGGTAACAACGGCTTCATTAAAGATAACACGATTTTTGAGATGCACTAAAGGTAACATCCCTATGCCCTAAAGGTAACAACACATTCTTGGTACAATACTTAACAGGGTACATGCATTCAGATTGGTAATTCGACCATATATTTTTCCAAGAGTAATAAGCCGCAAAATCCATTCTTGATAGTTGTATTGTTTGATTATGTTGTACGTTCACTTAATGTTTTCTGTTATAAAGAAAAAGAAAAACGTCTAATATGAAATAAAACTTCAAGTTTTAAGTTTTAAGGAGGCGAAGCTAAAGCTTATGCATCTTTCTTGGTCATGTTTATCATTATCATTCATTGGTACTATAGAGACTGGAACATAATGTAAATAGAATAACTGATTCGCATTTTTCTATGTTTATGAATATATAGGGCAAGAGAATAATATCCTTGTGAAAAGATGTGGAAGGGTTTCTCAAATATTTTAGAAGGTCTACCGTTTCATGAGGAGCCCATATCTAAAGCAGTGTAAGCTTTTATTTGTACTCGTTAGAGGCCAGTTTCCGTCCAAGCCCAGTTTCCGTCATTCTCATTTAAAAAACGTATTTACACTGCAAATTACTTACGCGATGTCACTTATTGTCAGACGTTTATAACTGAAGATTGGAAACAGAAAAAACAACCAAAAAGTAAATAAGCCGTACAAAAACGAAAGGGATTTCTCCGAAAAATGTGTTTACTTCCTTATATGGCGTTGGGGATTTGCGCGCATATTGCCGCATAATAAACTATTAAAAAGATAACACTGTAATGACGTCATGACGCGTTAAAATATACCGTGATTATATAGTTTAACCAAAGAGAAGCAACTTGTACAACTTGTATCTGTTTGATTTACACAGAGTTACTGTTAATTGTCGTCGTTGAACATTTTACATTGACGTTACCAGGCGCATTGTTATAACGAGCGATGTGACTGATGGAACAATGCAAACATACCATTATTACAATGAAATTGTTGAATAGACTTGCAAACAAGTTTCTAATTCATAAAAGTTTACTGTATCTTGACCTAGTTGAATCTATCACTCGATAAAATACATGACGGAAACTGGGCTTGTAAACAAAATGATTTCTCAGTTTTAGTCTATTTATAAAAAGGTCATGTGCCACTTCGATAATTTATATAAAACAAAATTCTTTGGTATCAAATTTTCAGGAAGAGGTAACCTAATAGAAAATAGAGTAAAAATTGTCAGGATACATAGATTTGTCTGAAAATATAGTTTATGTTTACATAAGTGACGGAAAGTGGCCCCCGACGAGTAGCTTTATATTTAACAAAAGTCAAATCATGTTTAAACTAAATAATATACACTGGTGAGAAATAAAAACGCTACACCAAATGTCAGAGGGGATTTCCTTCCAAACAAAACAACGTAACAATATGTGTGTGGTATCAAATTATTCAGTTAAATCATAACAAAACATTGACAACAAAATTCTGGACCATTTCATTCTTTAACGTCATTTAATTCCGGTATATCTGACGTACGTCGAGGAAAAGTTCAGTACCTGGTATGACTTCTATCTCTGTTGATAACATCCTGTAGTCTGGAGGGCATAGTCGCCTAATAGTACGTCTTGGAATCAGATTTCACTCCTGTGTTAGCGCAACAGTTAACTCACGGACGTTCCTAGGGACGTTAGAACGTTGACGTACTCTACGGCCCAGTTGCAATCTGGAGAACGTGAAGGTCATGCCATCACATGAATATTATATCTGTTGAGAAAGTCTGATGTAATTCTAGCTCTGTGAGGGAGTGCGTTACCATGCTGGTACGTTTATTCATTACGTCGTCGGAACATCGGCAACACTACAGGTGTGAGAATTTGATTGGTGTAACGGTCAGCATTAAGATTTCCATTACAAATCACTAGATGAGATCTGAATGTATTATTAATGGCGCCCCAGGCCATGACGCCGCCTCCATCACAATGCAATTCCTCGCGCAACGTTCATTACGCCGCCGGTAAACTCTTGTCCGTCCGTCCGAATGGTACAAATTGAAACTCGATTCATACGTAAATACGTTATTTCCCCAATTGTTCCCAACGTTGTAACAAGCCCATTGTAGACTTGTGCGACGATGTTGTTGGGTCAAAACTATTCCCTTTAACGGTCTCCGACAGTTGATGCCATATGCACGCAACCGATTCCTCACCGTGGTTCGATGTATTGGGTGACCTCTATTGCCTATGAGTATGTTGATGTCGACGCCGCCGTTAGAAAAACGATCTCGAAGTTGACGTTGACATATAAAAAAAGTCCTGGCGTGCCGTCGTTACACGGGGTGTTTCGGGTCGGGGACGGTCGGTAACTGTTCCTGTGGCGTTATAGCGCTGAAGAAGTCGGCTAACTGTACATCGATCAGCGTGAAAGCGTCTTGATACTTCAATTTGTGTTAACCACACCCACCCCCAAGTCCTAAAATCCTGTTACGAATTTCGTAGTTTAGTCTTGGCATGTTTAATTTCAAACGTTACAACGTTTTAAATGGTTTCTCCAATGTATATCAATAATACATGTACACTGTTTAATTTTGCACCAAAATTGAGACATGATTGTTACGCACAAGGTGCACGGAGAAATCATACTTGCTGGTGACTACTGCGTTTCACGGTTGAACGCACACTACAAAACTGGTCGCATTCCATGCAGAATGTGATTTTATGCAATTATTTACATTTTATAAATGTATCTCACTTAGAAAAAAAAATCCTATTTTTTCAAATGTAGCGTTTTTATTTCTCGCCAGTTTAAATAACGTAGATGTAAACTTGTGTTATGTTTGGTTGAGTGCAGTGAAATACAATACTATTAAGTTAAGATACAATTGCATTATACTTGCAATCCGATAGATGCATTGACCCAGATAGTATCTGAATGTATTAGGTTACTGCTGTTATCTTCTATCATCATTCTGTCTTACAAGCACACATTTTTGTTTTGACAATGTTAAATCTATAACTGAAAACAACACCGTCAAGACATTATGAGAAAGTTGATGGATAGCGCATCTTATATTTCATCATATAAGTATAATACAAGCAATGTTTTACGCAACCGTAAAATAACTGCCGAGAGAAAATAGCATTATATCTGGGTATGAATTGGGAACAAAGTTTAACATAATAACATAACAAGTCAAACTTCCTTCCAAATGTTTACCATCAGTTCTTCCTACGAAACATTTTGAATCAATGTGGATTGTAACTAATGTTGTAATAACTTGTAGTTCAATCCATTTGCATATGTTGCTATGAATATTGTGATTTTGAATTGATATCTTGTAACATATCTGCAATAAAATATTAGTAAACTTAATCAAGGCGGATGACCTCGCTTCGTTCTGGTCAAATCCTTGACATGCGTTACATATACACGACATGCTAGAATTACACATCAGCACATAAAAACAATTGTTCACATGTAAGAGATGCGTGTGCGTAAGCGTGTGTATCACAACACAAATAAACTGTTCACTGCTACCATGTGTAATTATAAGATTGCGTTATCAAAGCGAAAAACTCAAAGAAACTCTTCATTGCTACCTTGTGCAATTATGAAAATCATATAAGCATCGCTGCCGGAAATGATTATAATATGATTATCATATTTTGATATAGACATATTCAGAAGAATGTTTATGTAAATATCTTTGAAACTCGACTTTAAACGAATACATTTCAGGTGACTCAATATAAATTATTCCTACGACGAGTGGTATATCTTTTTGGCTCAAGTATATTTGTGGTGGTCGGGGAATAGAACTCTTTCATAACATACACAATATCTTGATTCAACATTCGAACTAGCGTTTGTTTAGTACTGTGTGGCGGCCGTAAAAGGTCGACTCGGTTACAAAGCAGTAGTGTTATTACTTATTAGTCCTTTGGGATAATCAAGCCCGGTCTTTGTGACTTTAAAGTAGAATATCGCTTAAGCCGGTGCTAGGAAGCATGAGAGGTGTTGCACACACATTACCTCTCATAAACAGACCCAATAAAACCGAGTCTGCTACTTGTATCTCTTGTTTGTATGTGTTGCTTCCAAGTGATCCCTTTTCAGTATTTATTTCTTCTATGACCAATATAATTTCATGCGCTGCGGGGTGGGGGGAAGCGGGTGGTGAGAGACGGGGATGAAGAGCTATGTGTATCATGGGGAGTGTGGGGTGTGAGTTCGATATGGCTGGTATTCAAACGTATCCAAGTATTTATTGATATTTAGATTTGAACAAGGATAAAAATACAAGGAGCTATAGTGTGTTAACAGAGCAAAGCTTAGCATTTTTAAATAATTGAAAGACCATAACTCTGCTGCTTCTGGTCTGACATGGCTAGTTTTCGAATGTGTCCACGCCTTTTTCTATGACCGAGATAAATATATTAAACATTTTAAAAAAAACATGGAGGAGGGAGGCGGAATGGGAAAAATGTGGAGGTGGGAGTAATGTGTGTGAGTCAGAATATGGCTGGTTTTTAAACTTGTCCTAGCTTTATCAATATTAACATTAAAAACACGTTTGGTAAAGATCGGATAAAAAAAGGACCTACAATGTTAACAAAACATGGCACGTTTCATTCAATCAAGGAACACATCTCTTTTCTGCTCATATTTGGCTGGCTATTGACCTTGTTCAAGCTGTCATTGATCTAAATACTCAGGTTAAGTTTGGAAATGATTAAATGAAAAGTGTATATTTATTCTATTTGTACAACAAAAGAGGAAGCATTTTTCTAAAAATATGTTTTAGTTGAGCAACCTGCATTTCCAATAAGAACTGCACCAAGCATGTTTTGTTACCTTTAGGATTACTTTTAATGCAGGTCAAAATAACGAGGCTTGTGTTAAGAAATACAAATATGCAAAACTAAAAAACAACAACGGACAAGCTAAATGAAAAAGTATTGAGGTTAAACACATAAGTTAAATATTGGCCAATTTATACACAGTTAATAAAGTATTCCAACCGCATAAAAGCCTTGTAAAGTTGATTATGTATTTTCTTTCATCGTCGTACACCCACGGATGATTCACTTCGATAGGCTCGCTTTTATGAAAGAAGTGTAGACGGAGTAATTAAGTCACTGTGGTTAACCGAAGATAACTTTCGTTTTGTATCCACATTATATAAACTATTATTTTGTAAGTTTTCGTGTTTCTACGATTACAAATATAGACAAATACAGTATTGAAATATTTACTTACCAAGAAAGATAAGCAATTATACGTGTTTATGCAAAACTACAAGCTGTCGCCATTTCCTGCATTTTGAAGTACCCGGATAAAACGAACTGGGCATGCGTATCGGCCCAACATGCAGGCAAGTTTGATCTCACACCGGTATTGTAAGTATTCACCAACTCATCTGCAGGTTTATAAACAATCCTTTATTGGTATGAATTTTCATTGGCATTTTAGAAAACTCAGACATGTTCAATACAAGTGTATGAATTTAGTAGTTCAGTATGTAGATACATATGGAGGACCATAATCCCTCCAATTTAATTCACTAATGAATCCAAGAGGTAGGACCTTATTATTTAAACTCTCCAATATACCGATATGGTCAAAAACAAGATAGAACATACTTGTACATTAAATACAATAATAACATATTACAAAATACATATTCAAATTACGTTTAGCATACAACATATGTGATTTATATAAAGACATATATCAGCTCTAAAGAGGATGAACTATAAAGTGTTCAAACATGCATTATAGATATTTCATGTGACATCGCATATTTGAGATATTTAGCTAATTTAAAAAGAATCAGTTTGTTTTCAGTTTGCAATAATTCAATGAATGAAAACATGTTTAGTCTGTTACGATAATATTGTGATATATCAGAGTAATATGGACATTTTAGAATGAAATGAAATTCATCTTCTATATCTTGAGTATTACAATATTGACAAAAACGTTCATTTCTTTCAAACCTAATGATACTATACTGACCTGTATCGGTTTTACATTATACTCGTAAAGAGCTAGACAAAATGCATTTTCAATGGGGATTACGGATATGTTTTGAAAGAGAAGACTGCTCCACTGCGAATTATAAATTGAGTTACTTTTAATACTGGTCTTGTGGGTGTCTTCGAGTCCAATCATTGTGGGTTTCATTAGGATTCCGGTTCCAGGCGTGGGAACGTGAGCGTAGTTTCATCTTATATAAAAGAGTATGAGAGCGGACCTTTGGAAACGACCGAGCACAATAAATACGAAATATTGCAGTTTAGGATTGATTGAGACTGTTCAGGAACGGTAGTGAAATATATAAGCTACCGTTCACGCCCCCTAGCCCCGGGTTGAGCATTATTATATATCATAAAATATAAGCGTTTTTCATTGGTCTAGAAGCAGTCACGTGCGATTAAATAGTTTTGACCATTCTCTTGGAAATATGCCAACCGGTCAATAGTTCATCACATGACCGTGCAATAATAAAGTTAGCGTGCAATAGTACATCTTTGTCATTGACGCGCTTTTTTAAAATAAAAAACAGCAAACCGTCACGTGACCGTGCAATAGTCGATCTGTGTCTGTCAGTGACGCGCTTGTTTTAAATGAACATGTGAAGAATCAGATACATTGTTTATACGGCTCACACTCCAAATTTTAAATCAAAACTGTTATATTTTATAATATATATTCTAATACACCCGCACTATATAGCTAGTTTAAAATATCTCGTTATATTAAACGATATATCACTGTAATTTTTGCAACGTTAGGAGAATAAGCATTGCGCATTGCGCATTACGCATTGTAACGTATGCAACGTTAGGAGAGTAAGCAAAGCAATACGAAAGAGTTCAGATGTGTGCGTTATTTTCACATTTTAGGGGTATTAGAATAGAAATAGAACATCGTTTACGGTGAATTATCTATAATATATCACGGTTTGTCGTTCAATTGTAAACAATAATCTCACGAGCCCGAAATTTCACGAACCCGAAGAACGAGTGAAATTATTGTTTACAATTGAACTCCAAACCGTGATATATTAAACGATAATTCACAGTAAACGATGTTCAATTTCTTAAATAAAACAACTATTTAATGCTTTAGGAGTCAATGGATTAGAACTATTTATTCTCGGGAGTGACTACTGACCCTGGAAGGATACTTTTGCACTCAATAAAACCGAGTCTGCAACTTTTCTCAATTATGTGGATTCCCTTTTCAGCATTGATAAAGGTGTGTATTGTATGGATTGTTTTTTAAATATATACATTATTATTATATACTGCGATCAACAAGTAATAACGCATGATGAAGTCATTTATATACATATGCAATTTAAGTGTTATACAAAGCACAACCATTAACAGAAGGTATAGAGTATGTGTTCGTTCACGTTGGTATTCTAGATAAAATTGTTTTGAAAGGGCCATTTGGAATCTTTATCAAAAGTATTACCCAGTTGTAATGCTCTGCGTTAATTATTACCACGGAGATGAGACAGTAGGAAAAATATCGTCCTGTTTTTATTTGACGACTCCAACTACATAACACACGAATGAATATGAAACTCCATAGTGGTGTGAGACCTTTGTTGACGATATAATTATTGATTTCAATGAATGCAACTTGTACAAACTACCTTGCCAATGTTAAAAACGATCGAGTTTCAAAACATTTAACGCATTTACCTCGATTATATAGAATACAAAGATTGAACTTCGTATACAGTCTATTCATATGCGAAATGTGCACGCACATTTAACCATATGTAAAATGGTACAATATATGAATGGCAGTTAGGCTAGAGTAGATATTTAAGATTATCTTATATAAAGAATACATGTCATGCTCGTATTAGAAGTGTTATGTAACATTAACAAATCAGTCATACGTTCATGAACATGGTAATTTTAGAAAATGGCTTTAAATTAAAAAGAGATAAGAAGTACCCCTCTATAAACGTTTGCATGGAAGGTTATGTTACTTATTTTTATTTTTTAAAAATGGGTTTAACATTAAATATAAACTTTAAGAAAATTGTTCCTGGCATCTAGGGAAGTAACATTGACAGCTAAAGTGGAAACTACATTAGTGTGTTTGCTAGTTAGCTATACATCGTTTATTTAAAGATCGTTGCTTCAAAATATTACAATTACGAAGGTTGATATTTCAGTTCATAAAATATGGAATCATTTACCATTGTTACACTTGCCGTCAAGTCCCACAAGGTCCGACAAGCATTCTGCCACAACTTATGGTTGATAACTCGACGAACAAACTTTTTATTTCCATAAGAGCGATTTTATGCAAAACATACGGATGGAAATGTTTGTATTGCAATTAAGCGATAGAGACAATCAGCGATCCTATACATGCTAGATGAACTATTTGTGTGTTCGGTGTGCGCCACAGTCCTCTTCTAAAATCTGAAAAGTTATGAAATTAATACGTAAACAGTGTGAGCTTTTTTTTAAAATGTACGCACCCTCTTAACTGAAAAAGTGTTTGTATGCCTGTTTTTTTGGCTGTTAATTGTTTTTTAAAACATCCGCCTCCACCCCACCCACACCCACTCCCTAATCTCAAATTCTGTATCCGCCCCTGGAAACTATTACACAAATAGCGACATGTGTTCTAAGTTAGGGCAATATTACGACATTATATTTACATTATGTGTGTATCACTTTAGTAAAACAAAACAATAACAGAAGCACTTAACTGTGTACTTTAAAGTAGGTGGTATAAGAAATTCAACAACAATTGGCAATGATATAAAATCCTGTTGACATGTTGACATGTTCATAGTTAATACACAACTATTTCGGATCATGCGCACTAGTGCATGAAGGATGAGGTGAATGACGATATGTTTCTATATAGACCATATAGTAAACAGGGTATTAAAACCGGTATGTAATTGAACATGTATTGAAACTAAAAAAAAAGGAAGAATGCAATGTATAAAATAATATATAAATATCACATTCTTACTATCACCCTCTCATGGATGTGATATGTGGTATACCGAAATCCACTCTGGACAAAATAAGGTTCATGGTCAGTAACGTTACAGATTTCACTTTGCCCAATACCTTTTCCTGTCGAAAATAACTAAAAAAAAGTACTATTTAACGAATGTTGTTCAAATGAAGCGCACACACCCTTACAATGTGAGCTTTTCCTCCGCCGTAAACGGCAATTTGGTTCATTCCGTACTTTCTGAGATTAGCCCTACCCAAATGTATAATGTCATATATTTCTGTCAAACATGACGCTTGAGATAACCCCTAATTTTATCCTCGAAAGCAGACACAACACTGGCTTTTGCGGACTGCGGGCACAATGGCCTTTTTCTACACATCCAAAATACAGTCATTTAAAATAACAACGTAAGAGACGACACACAGTAACTAAATATGAACTAATCACATAGACAACGATGTGTAATTTCTTACTATCTGACGCGAGGATGATATTGTAGTGTGAAAGTAAATCCAGGGTGGCGAAACCACGCGACATTTTGGTCGGTTTCACGGAAAAAAGTGTACACAAAATGCTCGATGCTTGTAGATGTTCGCTTCATAACTTGTTTAATGTTTGTCAAATTGCATACAAGTAAAGAACACATACCTCTCCAAAATGAGTTCTTTCCTCCACCGCAAAAGGTAATTCGATGTGTCTGGTACTTTCCGAGATTAGCTCTCCCAAACCCTTGGAAACGAAAGAAATATATAAAGACATAGATACTCCTTTGTTACTACGATATACACCTTTACGCAAGGTATAGTCATAATAATAATTAAATATATATAAAAACGCTATATAACAAAGAAATAAGCATATATGTATATATACTCATACATATAAAACGCTATATACAATATAAGACTCTCTGAAATATTAGTATTTTAACAACTTTGAAATAATTATAATTAAAAGACATCAAAGATATATACACGTGTACGAGCGCCTTTAAAGAATATAGAAGCGCCAGACGAATAGCAAATATACATTATGGAAGATTAATGCACGAAGCAATAAACCATGATTCTATATTTGTTGATAAGAATGGTGATACAAAAATGATAAATGATTTCTCCTATGATTTTCACAGTTTTAACAAATAATACGTTTTACACATAAACAAAATAGAACAATGTAAACAAACCATTATAGACATCTCTTACAAAAGAAAATTAGAGATAGATAAATGTATTTAGCTTACATGCGTGATGCATCATAGACACAAATATTTATCATGATATTATGTGCCACATGACCTGCGCTGTAAACACATAGCCGTAACACATAGCGGTAACACATAACACACGCGTGATGCATCATAGACACAAATATTTATCATAATATTATGTGCCACATGACCTGCGCTATAAACACATAGCTGTAACACATAACAATAACACATAAAACATGCGTGATGCATCATAGACACAAATATTTATCATAATATTATGTGCCACATGACCTGCGCTGTAAAAACATAGCTGTTATACATAACAGTAACACATAACACATGCGTGATGCAGCACAGACATATATATGTATCATGTAAGTCAAGCAGGTTAAGACAGATTAGAAACATTTATAGCATGAAATACAAACATTGTTTTTTTCTAATTAACATAATAGTTTTGTTGCAAACCAGAGATAAGGCGTACTTGATTACAATGCTACGTCACATCAAATAAATGGTATTGTGACATAATAGGTATGACATTTTTCTAATTAACATAATAGTTTTGTTGCAAACCAGAGATAAGGCGTACTTGATTACAATGCTACGTCACATCAAATAAATGGTATTGTAACATGATAGGTATGACACTTTTCTAATTAACATAATAGTTTTGTTGCAAACCAGAGATAAGGCGTACTTGATTACAATGCTACGTCACATCAAATAAATGATATTGTAACATGATAGGTATGACACTTTTCTAATTAACATAATAGTTTTGTTGCAAACCAGAGATAAGGCGTACTTGATTACAATGCTACGTCACATCAAATAAATGGTATTGTGACATAATAGGTATGACATTTTTCTAATTAACATAATAGTTTTGTTGCAAACCAGAGATAAGGCGTACTTGATTACAATGCTACGTCATATCAAATAAATGGTATTGTAACATGATAGGTATGACACTTTTCTAATTAACATAATAGTTTTGTTGCAAACCAGAGATAAGGCGTACTTGATTACAATGCTACGTCACATCAAATAAATGGTATTGTAACATGATAGGTATGACACTTTTCTAATTAACATAATAGTTTTGTTGCAAACCAGAGATAAGGCGTACTTGATTACAATGCTACGTCACATCAAATAAATGGTATTGTGACATAATAGGTATGACATTTTTCTAATTAACATAATAGTTTTGTTGCAAACCAGAGATAAGGCGTACTTGATTACAATGCTACGTCACATCAAATAAATGGTATTATAACATGATAGGTATGACACTTTTCTAATTAACATAATAGTTTTGTTGCATACCAGAGATAAGGCGTACTTGATTACAATGCTACGTCACATCAAATAAATGGTATTGTAACATGATAGGTATGACACTTTTCTAATTAACATAATAGTTTTGTTGCAAACCAGAGATAAGGCGTACTTGATTACAATGCTACGTCACATCAAATAAATGGTATTGTAACATGATAGGTATGACACTTTTCTAATTAACATAATAGTTTTGTTGCAAACCAGAGATAAGGCGTACTTGATTACAATGCTACGTCACATCAAATAAATGGTATTGTGACATAATAGGTATGACATTTTTCTAATTAACATAATAGTTTTGTTGCAAACCAGAGATAAGGCGTACATGATTACAATGATACGTCACATCAAATAAATGGTATTGTAACATGATAGGTATGACACTTTTCTAATTAACATAATAGTTTTGTTGCAAACCAGAGATAAGGCGTACTTGATTACAATGCTACGTCACATCAAATAAATGGTATTGTAACATGATAGGTATGACACTTTTCTAATTAACATAATAGTTTTGTTGCAAACCAGAGATAAGGCGTACTTGATTACAATGCTACGTCACATCAAATAAATGATATTGTAACATGATAGGTATGACACTTTTCTAATTAACATAATAGTTTTGTTGCAAACCAGAGATAAGGCGTACTTGATTACAATGCTACGTCACATCAAATAAATGGTTTTGTGACATAATAGGTATGACATTTTTCTAATTAACACAATAGTTTTGTTGCAAACCAGAGATAAGGCGTACTTGATTACAATGCTACGTCACATCAAATAAATGGTATTGTAACATGATAGGTATGACACTTTTCTAATTAACATAATAGTTTTGTTGCAAACCAGAGATAAGGCGTACTTGATTACAATGCTACGTCACATCAAATAAATGGTATTGTAACATGATAGGTATGACACTTTTCTAATTAACATAATAGTTTTGTTGCAAACCAGAGATAAGGCGTACTTGATTACAATGCTACGTCACATCAAATAAATGGTATTGTGACATAATAGGTATGACATTTTTCTAATTAACATAATAGTTTTGTTGCAAACCAGAGATAAGGCGTACTTGATTACAATGCTACGTCACATCAAATAAATGGTATTGTAACATGATAGGTATGACACTTTTCTAATGGCAGACAATAGTCGGTTATCTTCCCCTGCCAACCGCAGGCTGGCGCCACTGTTCCCGGGCCACCAGAAACCTGATAACGATTACGCATCACTTTCATAAAATCACAACAAAGACTCGACGCTTAAAAAAATGGAATCCAAGTTCGGATTATTAATAATTCCAGAATTGAAGGCGGAATTAAAAAGTAGGGGTGCTAGACTTTCTGGTCATAAGAATGAATTGGTTGAAAGGTACGTAAATTTCCAGTTATAAGAGAAAAAACATTGTCTTTGAAAACGAAAGTAAAATGCCGTCGCGGAGATTCCGAAGGCGACTTTGGTCACTTTTAATATTTGTTCCGCTTATCTTTTGGATATTTAGCGTAATTTTGAACATTATAATATATTTTTCTCTCTTCTTTCTTATATTTGTTTAAATAAAAGATGAAGAAATAATTTATATTTGCCCATTTCGTTTGTTTCAAACATTGATAATGTTGCTGTGGTGGGTGGGGTATTTAAAATTATCGACGTTTTGTTTGCGGATTTATTTGTACTGCTGTGTGTTCTGATGTTAAAGAAAAATCTTAAATGTTTCCCATTTTTTTCTTCAGATTAGTGTCTTACGAGAGAAATCGAAACTTTGGTAAAGTAGAGACTTTAGAGCCTGAATACACCATGACAATACCAGATGCCACATCGTATGCGGATGTCAACTCGGACTCAAAATGTCCTAAAACAGAGCTCGACAATGTGAACAAGTATCTGGCCCAGCATGAGAAAACTCTGGATGAACGTATTCAGAGACTATACAATGAACAGTTTTTAAGGTATTTCCGGATGTCACCAGGAAAGGATGGTGTGTTCATAAAATCAAGCTGTCATGCAGAAATGAAGAAGGGTGTGTGTTACACGATTGATATTGAACTAAATTCAGCGGGGTCAGTTATACAGGCGCAGTGTGAATGTGCTTCTGTAATGGGACCACAAGCTCACTGCAAACATGTGTGCACAGTACTGTATGGTGCAGCAATGTTTTGCAAGAAAATGACAATAAAAACAGAAGAAACATGCACCCAAAAACTGCAAAGTTTTCATAAATGTAAAAAATATATTGGGAGTCCACTAAAGGCCAATTCACTGGATATGCCAGGTGCAGATGAGTTGACAAACATTGACTTTGACCCAAGACCAGAGTATTTCAGAAATACAGTTAATTACCAAGATCATTTTAGAAATGCATGTTTAAATTTTCCTGGCATTTCCAAAATGCCAATATTTCAAACTTTTGAACCGGCAAACACTAAAACCGTTGCATTAGATCACGACTATCTGAAGCTTTCTCCAGAAGAAAACTTTCTTGAACACATTTTTGTAACAAAAATAAGTGACAAAACAATTATTGACATTGAGAAAAAAACAATGGGTCAAAGTGCAAATGATTTATGGAAAGAAGAACATACGAAACGCCTACCATCTTCAATGTTTGGTAAAATCTGCAAATCAACAGACAGGACAGATAAAAATAAGCTGGCCAGATCATTAGTTGAAACCAGAAAAATTAAAGCTGTCCCATTAGAGCATGGACACAAATATGAATCAGTTGCTATAACTCGATTTATGGAAGATACCGGCAAGACTGTACATTCCTGCGGTTTAGTGGTTTCAAAACAATATCCATTTTTAGCCTCTTCACCAGATGGTATTATTGATTCAACGCATGTTGTTGAAGTTAAATGTCCTTATTCGACAAGAGACAAATTTATATCTGCTAACACTGTGCCTTATTTAAATTGTAACGACAGTGGACAGTATTCCCTTGATATGAATGATAGTTACTATTTTCAAATACAAGGCCAGCTTTTGTGTACTGATAATTTGTACAGCAGACAACTTGAAGATTAAAGACATAAAATATTTTGATATTCAAAGAAATGACACTTTCATATCAAGAATGGTCGGTCAGTTGAAACTTTTCTTCGACAGCCATTTCAAGATGATTCTTCTTGAAAAACAGTTTTACAAATCATATGTAGACTGAGTACCCATATATTTAAAAAGCATTGACTGAAATGGTATTCAATTTTTAATTTGCATCAACCTGAATTTAAAAAAACATTAATTTCAATTTTGTGTTGTAAAATTTCGTAATGTTTTTAATTTTGCAAATTTGTTTATACCCTTTTAGCATTAATTTCTCTTATTTCAACTAAGGATTTGGCCTGTGTATTATCAGTAGTTGGAGACAAATTTGCATTGCATAGAACAAAGTTCATAACAGATCATCACAGAGACTGATCCGCAAGGGGTTCAAACTCACGACCCCTTGATTAGTAATCCTGTGCGCTACCTATGGCCCTAACCGGAAACATATCTCCAATATTTATAAATTCAACAGTAGATTAACTTTGTATTTATTTTAATTTTAAGCAAAGTTTGAATATAGAAATAACAACACAAAATAAAGTAATCAAATTTTCAAGTATTTTATTTTTTTTAAAAATCTCTTTGTATGAAAATATGAAGAAAGTATACATATATGGTCAATTATCATGTTTGTGTCAATCAGTGGTGTAGCTGGGCATACTCCTATACACCGGTGCGTTACATAAATGTGTGAAGATACAATTTTTTGTCATGTCATTTATAGAGGATCTTATACGAGTACTCATTTATTATTTAATTTATTAAACGAGTTGCCAAAAAGATATTATGCGAGGCTCTGCCGAGCATTATATTAATTTTGCCAACGAGTTTAATAAATTCAATAATAAACAAGCACGATTGTAAGATTCTTTTTATCACATAACTCAGGTAAATGGTAGATTTACCATTTATTTAACAGATCACCTCTATAACGTAATGTCTCAAAATAACGTCATTTAACCATGACAAATTGACGTCATTTATATATTCGGGCAAGTCGGAAAGAAGTTCGGTATTTTACGTACGAGAGCCGAGTTATACGGAAAACACCACGGAAAACACTGAGCGATAAATTGGAAGTGATATAACACTAGGTTAATATCAAAAATATGTCATGGGTTTATTACACTCCTGCACTGCAAATTCTGTGATAAATTATATTATTGCATGGCATAATGTGTGTATTCCTTTAATACCCGACAACAGTTCACTGTGTTGTCTTATTTTATTCCCTGCAGTATACGCACAGTTACACATTTCCTTGTGTAACTTGTCAAGTTAGTTTATGATTGAAAGCTAGATATTTCAGATATTAAATAAATGTGGAAAAAAATTCGAAAAAGCCAATCTTAGTACATTTCCCTGTTTATTTATACTAATGTATACTGCAGAGAAAAGAAAATGAATATCACTATCAACAGCACATGGTTCACACAAGTAATTTTACATATGCATCTGGTTATAAAATAAAATAATGCAAAATATATTTCCGTTCAGAAATGCGGATATTTTTGTGATGTGGCAGATAAATAAAATGCACTTGCGCCAAAAGTAAGGATTTGCATTGTAAGTTTTGAAAAAAATCTGAGGGGGGAGGTGGGGATGTCCCACAAACCCCACTAGCAACACCAAGTGAATTGCTCTGTGCGTATAGTCAATTTGGCTATAGCTACGCCCCGATGGTAGTATTAATAACACATTAAGTGTAATTAAAAAAGCGACCTCAGCTGAAAGTGTTTTTGACCTGTCGCCAAAGTCGGTTCGAGCCCAACTAGGAAAAAAAACTTGATGTCACAAAACTTTCCAGCTGGCTTGCAGAAGGTCGGTGCCTGCCAGATCACAAAAATTCATGGATGAGCACTGGAATGTACCTCCAGTCCAGTTTGAATATAAATTACTTTTTTTAATTAAATGAAACTTGAATGCTGATAAATATGTCACATGTACTATTACTAAAAGTGCACCAATATTTTAAAGTCTTAATTGTCTACTACAACCCAGAATTGGCAGATTGGAATTCTGAAAATGAAAAAAAAAAATTGTAAAATTGCTGCAAAGTTTTCATAAAGTATAATAATAATTGTTAGTTTACCGTGTCAATGCATCTCAATGAAATAATTATATAAACAATTATACAAATAACCACAAATGTGTTCTGTTTCTTTAACAAGGCCATCCCTTAAAAAATGTTTGTGCTCCGACCCATTATTTTTCATGTGGGTAGGTACATAGTTAATTTTTTATTTTTACCAAATTTTGATTTTGTATTGCCATTTTCAACCAAAATAGACAGAAATCATGCGGAAAAAATCCGACGCTTTGAAAGTCAATAAAAAATTTGCGGTAGCTGCTATTTTAAGTGAGTAGGTAGGAGCACGGCAAACGATTTCTTTTTTAAAAATTGCCCAACTACAAACAAGTATACATGTTATTTATAAGAACTATTAACTAAGCATGTTTTGAAACAATACATGTTTTAAAATTACACAACATAAAACAGACAAATGTTATATGAGTCGACAACTTTGTTTCAGTGCCTGTTAAAGGACACATTAAAATTCTGTATGTCTTCCCCAGCCCAATTATTCGTTCAATATGAACTCTTTTACTAGAAATTTTTCTGTCATTTACAACAATTTTTCCTGTCATTCGGTTTTTCTTTCTGAAAAAAGTCGGAATGTTAACATGCACATTTGCTGTTGCAAATAAATCTTGGACATTAAATCCCTTGTCTGCCATCACACTATCTCCAGGGTCACAGGCACTAACAATTTTACATCGCTCAACAATCTGCCTGTCACTAGTAGATCCTCCATAAGCTTGGGAAATGTAGTTGACTAATCCACCAGGTGTCGAACCAACAAGAATGTTAATAGTATTTCTGTTTTTGTATGTAGAATATGTAGATTGTTGAGCTCTAGGTGCTTTAGGTTTTTTATTGGGCATTCGGTTCCATCAATAATGATTCTTGTTTTCGGAAATTTTAATTTAAAATCGGATGGCATGAAATATCTCACAAGATTCTGGCTTGGCCATATATTGGCTTCCCTCCACTGTTTCGACATAAAAATAATCCATGTATAAACTATATTTTTAACACTGGATTCAGAAATGGAGAAAAAGGTGGACAGTTCAAAGTTTGTTGAATATCGCCTTAACTTCATCAAAGTCATAAACATCTGATTTTCAATAGATACACCTGCTATTTGAAAATATATATACTTCAAACAGTATGCAGCAGGTCCCAGTGAATTCAACACAAACATGAATTTAGCATAAGACTCCAGACCTGTATAAAAATGTATTAATTCATTGTTTGAAGAAAATTTCTCAATGGAAAACATTGGCGTCTCATCAGTTTGGGTCGTGGAGTTTTTTACCGTGAATTCTTCTTCGAATAAAGGAGTCGCCGTGTAGAATTCATCATCTATTATTTCTTCTGTGCAATCGACCTGTTCACTGAAACTTCTCTCCAAGTCCTCTTTGCAAAGATGATCCCATTCTTCTTTTTTACATTCTCTTGTTTGTGCTCTTTCCTTTCTACTTTTTGCAGCTTTGGCTTCGGTTGGAGTCCAAGGAAAAATACTTGGCACTGCTGTTGCCAGGAGCCTTTCATATCCGGGTTTTAATCCTTAAAATAAACAAAATTAAATAAATAAAAACGTGTTTTCACTTATTATTTCCCTATAATTAATTGATATGCAATATGTTGTTTTTATGAATGTTTTAATGCTTCCGTGGGGTAGTTTCATAATGGCGGTTATAAATAATCCTTGTTTCTTCTTGTTTAAAAATACATTTTCCTTATTTTAATGCTTATTTTGTGATATGAATAGCATTATTGATGTATCTGGAACATACTGAAAGCATTGCCATGTTTGAATTGTGAATTAAGAAAAAAAATGATGCTTGGAAATTGGGGTATGAATAGTTATACATTAGGCTAGTCTGCTTTCACTTTATCAACAGTGTAAACACTGAACAGAAAAAAATATCTTGGATAACACGACCCATCAATTGTCGGCTTACACCTAAATAAACATTACCCCACCCACTCCTTAATTATAATAGTCAATCGATACTTTCGTTTTGATATAGAACAACTTTCAATATGAAAACATGTTAAAGTTAAGCATTTAAATAGTTTTCTATCAGATTATCATACCAAAAATAGTTTCCTTTACGTAGTCATCCGGTGTGAAGTGTTTCTTACAAACGACGGATGATTTTGTTGGCGTCCACATTTTCATAGTCTTTTCATCAAGGCGTCGGACGGCCTGTATCCATTTCGCCTTTCTTACAGGGTCACTCGGGTATTCGTGACCTCCTCTTTCGTGACAATCAGGTACGGAGCAACAAGTTTTCGGCATTTTAAGAAGTTTTAATTAATTCTATAAAACGCGGAAGTAAATTTGCTTTGCTTTGAGTGCGATATCAATTGAAGTAATTCGAATGAGGGCCCGGGACACATAGCGCCACCTAGTTAGTAACGATAACTCACCACTATCGACCATTAACATAATAGTTTTGTTGCAAACCAGAGATAAGGCGTACTTGATTACAATGCTACGTCACATCAAATAAATGGTATTGTAACATGATAGGTATGACACTTTTCTAATTAACATAATAGTTTTGTTGCAAACCAGAGATAAGGCGTACTTGATTACAATGCTACGTCACATCAAATAAATGGTATTGTAACATGATAGGTATGACATTTAAGAAAAAGTAAGTATTTTGATAGCTTATACAGTACACCATACATTTTGTTTTATATTAGAAATAGCATTATTACATTACATAACAACTGGCATAAGGCGTACATGTTTTTATAGCATGATGCGTCAGATCGTCCTGATATTAATGTTAAACAAAGTCATCCAAGTTAAGATAATTTCTAGATGAACAGAATAAAGCTGTTGCAAACCAGAGATAAGGCGTACTTATTTATGATATGTTACGTCACATCAAAAAATGGTATAGTGACATGATAGGTCATGCAATTTCAGAAAGAGTAAATAGTTTAATAATGTGTTTAATAATGTATTTAGCTTACATGCGTGATGCATCATAGACACATATATTTATCATGATATTATGTGCCACATGACCTGCGCTGTAAACACATACTTGTAACATACAACTGTAGACACATAATTGTAACACATAACAGTAACTCATAACACATGCGTGATGCATCATTAGACACAAATATTTATCATAATATTATGTGCCACATGACCTGCGCTGTAAACACATAACTGTAACACATAACAGTGACACATAACTGTAACACATAACAGTGACACATAACAAATGCGTGATGCATCATAGACACATATACATTGTATTTTATTACACTCTAGCTTCATCCGTACTTTATGCGCCAGCTGAGTGTGTCACGGATATACGGAATAAATTGCAATTTTATAAATAAAAAAATAAATAAATAAAAAACACTCATTATATCTTAAGACAATGTCTTACAACCAAGTACGCTAACAAATAAACGGAATAAATAACATGATTAAATTGAATTTTTTCAAAAAATAATGGATGTCCCGTGCGTTCGGTTCACACCATTCAAAGATAATATGTATAAACGTTTTGTCATTCTCCGCTCACGTGCCTAACCGTTTAGACGTGTATGATATTCTGGACATAAAAGTGAAAATAATTGAGATTATAACTTGAAAGATAAACAACATGTTTATCAGCTTTATAAAGGTAAGGATAATTTTATAACTTCAGATTTATCAATTTTTACAGCTTTTATAACTTCAGATTTATTTATTTTTTACAACATTCGTGACATAACCGGATTTCAGAAACCCAACAATTCTCTAAAATAAATCATTAAAAGGCAGAGTACACGTATAGAACTTTTGAATCGCCAGCTTTAGAAGATATATCATTGTTTTTATTTGCATTTAGAATATATCATCGTTTTTAAATTGCATTTATTTATATATGATATCTCTACCCTTTCTTGTTTAGAACTATATGATTGTATATTTTATATATTTATATATATGTATGATATGTCACTCACTATAACCGACGTTTCAGTTTTTCACTATGATAACATTTTTATAATTGTAAATTAGCATGAGCAGTGAGGGTTTCGACGTCGAACTAAAGCTTTAAACTGCCAGTGATATTTCCCAAGGATATCAATGCTAATTAGATGAGTCTAACAGAATTTATATATTCTAAGGAGTTTAGCTAACGCTAGCTAGAGTCTTCCTTTTCAAAAACTTGCTTTGATAATATTGTCACCGACAAACTGAAACGACAAATGTAATAAGTTCTATTTTAAGTTGAGCGCTCAAACTTGATAGATTATATTTGTTTCAAATGGTTCAAACAGATAAGCTAATAAAGTATATCTGTTATTTTATATGTAATATATATAGTTTGTATACAGTCAATATTTGATGTAACCACGATATATGCGTATATTTTTTAAATGAAATAAAGATATGCCCATTACACATGGTTTCGTAATTCTAATTATATCCATTAAAATAAAAAGACAGAGTGTATATGATATTATTTTTGTCTAACATTAAAAGTTATAAAATGTCAAATTGTAAATGGTATTATACCATCCAATGCGCAACTGAGACTTACTATACATACAAAAGACACATGACAGTAGATGGACTAGAGACAGAGTTTATTCTCGCCGTGGAGTATTGGACTCCTAGGCGAAAGTAGATAATAATTTGAGAGGTTAGCGGCCCATAACATTGCGGCAATTGTTGATATTAAAGTCAATGCAGTTGTCGTATGATACCGGCATTAAGTTGGTTCATATATCAAAAACATGAATTTCCAAACCCAGTAGATCGGCTGGTCAATGTTTTTGTGTTGTCTAGCTGACCCAAATGCATACACTACGATGACGGTGGTATCATGCCATAACATAGATAGATGATTCAGATAAATCATTTTGACAAAAATAAAAAACCGCGTATCATGGTTACATCTCACGATAAATGTCATATATATCTTTATTTTCATTTTAAGTATAGACGGTAAAAAATAAAAAAACGCTAATTCAAATGTCTCACGCGTAACAATATAACCCTTTTATATATGAATATATATATATATATGTCGACATGCATGAGGGTAATTTTTAACGTATACATGCATGTACGCATGTATATACATGACATTTTGTTATAATCACAGTTCCACTAGGTCAAACATACAACGTAATACTGTATCTTCCACAGGTAAACGATCAAAAAAGATCAACAGAGACACAACATATAAAAGCGCTAATCATTCTGGATATAAAAAAAGACAAGAGTATATACTCTTTCAAATATTAATATTAGTAATAATAAAGTGTTTTATGTAACAGAGCATATCTTAGTAAACATTTTGTAGAATATAATACAAAATATTAAATTGCCATATCATTACCACGATAAAAAAACTTCAACAATCACGTGTCATCCAGGTTACGACCGTTTGGGGAATATAACACCGCCATTACAGATCATTATAAAGTTCACGGCTCTGGCAGACAAGATATATGGTCAATTGATGATAGCAGCTTCGACATCGAATGGCTCGCGATAAAGACATAGATACTCCTTTGTTACTACGATATACACCTTTACGCAAGGTATAGTCATAATAATAATTAAATATATATAAAAACGCTATATAACAAAGAAATAAGCATATATGTATATATACTCATACATATAAAACGCTATATACAATATAAGACTCTCTGAAATATTAGTATTTTAACAACTTTGAAATAATTATAATTAAAAGACATCACAGATATATACACGTGTACGAGCGCCTTTAAAGAATATAGAAGCGCCAGACGAATAGCAAATATACATTATGGAAGATTAATGCACGAAGCAATAAACCATGATTCTATATTTGTTAATAAGAATGGTGATACAAAAATGATAAATGATTTCTCCTATGATTTTCACAGTTTTAACAAATAATACGTTTTACACATAAACAAAATAGAACAATGTAAACAAATCATTATAGACATCTCTTACAAAAGAAAATTAGAGATAGATAAATGTATTTAGCTTACATGCGTGACGCATCACAGACACAAATATTTATCATGATATTATGTGCCACATGACCTGCGCTGTAAACACATAGCCGTAACACATAGCGGTAACACATAACACACGCGTGATGCATCATAGACACAAATATTTATCATAATATTATGTGCCACATGACCTGCGCTATAAACACATAGCTGTAACACATAACAATAACACATAAAACATGCGCGATGCATCATAGACACAAATATTTATCATAATATTATGTGCCACATGACCTGCGCTGTAAAAACATAACTGTTATACATAACAGTAACACATAACACATGCGTGATGCAGCACAGACATATATATTTATCATGTAAGTCAAGCAGGTTAAGACAGATTAGAAACATTTATAGCATGAAATACAAACATTGTTTTTTTCTAATTAACATAATAGTTTTGTTGCAAACCAGAGATAAGGCGTACTTGATTACAATGCTACGTCACATCAAATAAATGGTATTGTGACATAATAGGTATGACATTTTTCTAATTAACATAATAGTTTTGTTGCAAACCAGGGATAAGGCGTACTTGATTACAATGCTACGTCACATCAAATAAATGGTATTGTAACATGATAGGTATGACACTTTTCTAATTAACATAATAGTTTTGTTGCAAACCAGAGATAAGGCGTACTTGATTACAATGCTACGTCACATCAAATAAATAATATTGTAACATGATAGGTATGACACTTTTCTAATTAACATAATAGTTTTGTTGCAAACCAGAGATAAGGCGTACTTGATTACAATGCTACGTCACATCAAATAAATGGTATTGTGACATAATAGGTATGACATTTTTCTAATTAACATAATAGTTTTGTTGCAAACCAGAGATCAGGCGTACTTGATTACAATGCTACGTCACATCAAATAAATGGTATTGTAACATGATAGGTATGACACTTTTCTAATTAACATAATAGTTTTGTTGCAAACCAGAGATAAGGCGTACTTGATTACAATGCTACGTCACATCAAATAAATTGTATTGTAACATGATAGGTATGACACTTTTCTAATTAACATAATAGTTTTGTTGCAAACCAGAGATAGGGCGTACTTGATTACAATGCTACGTCACATCAAATAAATGGTATTGTGACATAATAGGTATGACATTTTTCTAATTAACATAATAGTTTTGTTGCAAACCAGAGATAAGGCGTACTTGATTACAATGCTACGTCACATCAAATAAATGGTATTGTAACATGATAGGTATGACACTTTTCTAATTAACATAATAGTTTTGTTGCAAACCAGAGATAAGGCGTACTTGATTACAATGCTACGTCACATCAAATAAATGGTATTGTAACATGATAGGTATGACACTTTTCTAATTAACATAATAGTTTTGTTGCAAACCAGAGATAAGGCGTACTTGATTACAATGCTACGTCACATCAAATAAATGGTATTGTGACATAATAGGTATGACATTTTTCTAATTAACATAATAGTTTTGTTGCAAACCAGAGATAAGGCGTACTTGATTACAATGCTACGTCACATCAAATAAATGGTATTGTAACATGATAGGTATGACACTTTTCTAATTAACATAATAGTTTTTGTTGCAAACCAGAGATAAGGCGTACTTGATTACAATGCTACGTCACATCAAATAAATGGTATTGTAACATGATAGGTATGACACTTTTCTAATTAACATAATAGTTTTGTTGCAAACCAGAGATAAGGCGTACTTGATTACAATGCTACGTCACATCAAATAAATGGTATTGTAACATGATAGGTATGACACTTTTCTAATTAACATAATAGTTTTGTTGCAAACCAGAGATAAGGCGTACTTGATTACAATGCTACGTCACATCAAATAAATGGTATTGTAACATGATAGGTATGACACTTTTCTAATTAACATAATAGTTTTGTTGCAAACCAGAGATAAGGCGTACTTGATTACAATGCTACGTCACATCAAATAAATGATATTGTAACATGATAGGTATGACACTTTTCTAATTAACATAATAATTTTGTTGCAAACCAGAGATAAGGCGTACTTGATTACAATGCTACGTCACATCAAATAAATGGTATTGTGACATAATAGGTATGACATTTTTCTAATTAACATAATAGTTTTGTTGCAAACCAGAGATAAGGCGTACTTGATTACAATGCTACGTCACATCAAATAAATGGTATTGTACCATGATAGGTATGACACTTTTCTAATTAAAATAATAGTTTTGTTGCAAACCAGAGATAAGGCGTACTTGATTACAATGCTACGTCACATCAAATAAATGGTATTGTAACATGATAGGTATGACACTTTTCTTATTAACAAAATAGTTTTGTTGCAAACCAGAGATAAGGCGTACTTGATTACAATGCTACGTCACATCAAATAAATGGTATTGTGACATAATAGGTATGACATTTTTCTAATTAACATAATAGTTTTGTTGCAAACCAGAGATAAGGCGTACTTGATTACAATGCTACGTCACATCAAATAAATGGTATTGTAACATGATAGGTATGACACTTTTCTAATTAACATAATAGTTTTGTTGCAAACCAGAGATAAGGCGTACTTGATTACAATGCTACGTCACATCAAATAAATGGTATTGTAACATGATAGGTATGACACTTTTCTAATTAACATAATAGTTTTGTTGCAAACCAGAGATAAGGCGTACTTGATTACAATGCTACGTCACATCAAATAAATGGTATTGTGACATAATAGGTATGACATTTTTCTAATTAACATAATAGTTTTGTTGCAAACCAGAGATAAGGCGTACTTGATTACAATGCTACGTCACATCAAATAAATGGTATTGTAACATGATAGGTATGACACTTTTCTAATTAACATAATAGTTTTGTTGCAAACCAGAGATAAGGCGTACTTGATTACAATGCTACGTCACATCAAATAAATGGTATTGTAACATGATAGGTATGACACTTTTCTAATTAACATAATAGTTTTGTTGCAAACCAGAGATAAGGCGTACTTGATTACAATGCTACGTCACATCAAATAAATGGTATTGTAACATGATAGGTATGACACTTTTCTAATTAACATAATAGTTTTGTTGCAAACCAGAGATAAGGCGTACTTGATTACAATGCTACGTCACATCAAATAAATGGTATTGTAACATGATAAGTATGACATTTAAGAAAAAGTAAGTATTTTGATAGCTTATACAGTACACCATACATTTTGTTTTATATTGGAAATAGCATTATTACATTACATAACAACTGGCATAAGGCGTACATGTTTTTATAGCATGATGCGTCAGATCATCCTGATATCAATGTTAAACAAAGTCATCCAAGTTAAGATAATTTCTAGATGAACAGAATAAAGCTGTTGCAAACCAGAAATAAGGCGTACTTATTTATGATATGTTACGTCACATCAAAAAATGGTATAGTGACATGATAGGTCATGAAATTTCAGAAAGAGTAAATAGTTTAATAATGTGTTTAATAATGTATTTAGCTTACATGCGTAATGCATCATAGACACATATATTTATCATGATATTATGTGCCACATGACCTGCGCTGTAAACACATACTTGTAATATACAACTGTAGACACATAATTGTAACACATAACAGTAACTCATAACACATGCGTGATGCATCATTAGACACAAATATTTATCATAATATTATGTGCCACATGACCTGCGCTGTAAACACATAACTGTAACACATAACAGTGACACATAACTGTAACACATAACAGTGACACATAACAAATGCGTGATGCATCATAGACACATATACATTGTATTTTTATTACACTCTAGCTTCATCCGTACTTTATGCGCCAGCTGAGTGTGTCACGGATATACGGAATAAATTGCAATTTTATAAATAAAATAAAAAATAAAAAAAACACTCATTATATCTTAAGACAATGTCTTACAACCAAGTACGCTAACAAATAAACGGAATAAATAACATGATTAAATTGAATTTTTTCAAAAAATAATGGATGTCCCGTGCGTTCGGTTCACACTATTCAAAGATAATATGTATAAACGTTTTGTCATTCTCCGCTCACGTGCCTAACCGTTTAGACGTGTATGATATGCTGGACATAAAAGTGAAAATAATTGAGATTATAACTTGAAAGATAAACAACATGTTTATCAGCTTTATAAAGGTAAGGATAATTTTATAACTTCAGATTTATCAATTTTTACAGCTTTTATAACTTCAGATTTATTTATTTTTTACAACATTCGTGACATAACCGGATTTCAGAAACCCAACAATTCTCTAAAATAAATCATTAAAAGGCAGAGTACACGTATAGAACTTTTGAATCGCCAGCTTTAGAAGATATATCATTGTTTTTATTTGCATTTAGAATATATCATCGTTTTTAAATTGCATTTATTTATATATGATATCTCTACCCTTTCTTGTTTAGAACTATATGATTGTATATTTTATATATTTATATATATGTATGATATGTCACTCACTATAACCGACGTTTCAGTTTTTCACTATGATAACATTTTTATAATTGTAAATTAGCATGAGCAGTGAGGGTTTCGACGTCGAACTAAAGCTTTAAACTGCCAGTGATATTTCCCAAGGATATCAATGCTAATTAAATGAGTCTAACAGAATTTATATATTCTAAGGAGTTTAGCTAACGCTAGCTAGAGTCTTCCTTTTCAAAAACTTGCTTTGATAATATTGTCACCGACAAACTGAAACGACAAATGTAATAAGTTCTATTTTAAGTTGAGCGCTCAAACTTGATAGATTATATTTGTTTCAAATGGTTCAAACAGATAAGCTAATAAAGTATATCTGTTATTTTATATGTAATATATATAGTTTGTATACAGTCAATATTTGATGTAACCACGATATATGCGTATATTTTTTAAATGAAATAAAGATATGCCCATTACACATGGTTTCGTAATTCTAATTATATCCATTAAAATAAAAAGACAGAGTTTATATGATATTATTTTTGTCTAACATTAAAAGTTATAAAATGTCAAATTGTAAATGGTATTATACCATCCAATGCGCAACTGAGACTTACTATACATACAAAAGACACATGACAGTAGATGGACTAGAGACAGAGTTTATTCTCGCCGTGGAGTATTGGACTCCTAGGCGAAAGTAGATAATAATTTGCGAGGTTAGCGGCCCATAACATTGCGGCAATTGTTGATATTAAAGTCAATGCAGTTGTCGTATGATACCGGCATTAAGTTGGTTCATATATCAAAAACATGAATTTCCAAACCCAGTAGATCGGCTGGTCAATGTTTTTGTGTTGTCTAGCTGACCCAAATGCATACACTACGATGACGGTGGTATCATGCCATAACATAGATAGATGATTCAGATAAATCATTTTGACAAAAATAAAAAACCGCGTATCATGGTTACATCTCACGATAAATGTCATATATATCTTTATTTTCATTTTAAGTATAGACGGTAAAAAATAAAAAAACGCTAATTCAAATGTCTCACGCGTAACAATATAACCCTTTTATATATGAATATATATATATATATGTCGACATGCATGAGGGTAATTTTTAACGTATACATGCATGTACGCATGTATATACATGACATTTTGTTATAATCACAGTTCCACTAGGTCAAACATACAACGTAATACTGTATCTTCCACAGGTAAACGATCAAAAAAGATCAACAGAGACACAACATATAAAAGCGCTAATCATTCTGGATATAAAAAAAGACAAGAGTATATACTCTTTCAAATATTAATATTAGTAATAATAAAGTGTTTTATGTAACAGAGCATATCTTAGTAAACATTTTGTAGAATATAATACAAAATATTAAATTGCCATATCATTACCACGATAAAAAAACTTCAACAATCACGTGTCATCCAGGTTACGACCGTTTGGGGAATATAACACCGCCATTACAGATCATTATAAAGTTCACGGCTCTGGCAGACAAGATATATGGTCAATTGATGATAGCAGCTTCGACATCGAATGGCTCGCGATAAAGACATAGATACTCCTTTGTTACTACGATATACACCTTTACGCAAGGTATAGTCATAATAATAATTAAATATATATAAAAACGCTATATAACAAAGAAATAAGCATATATGTATATATACTCATACATATAAAACGCTATATACAATATAAGACTCTCTGAAATATTAGTATTTTAACAACTTTGAAATAATTATAATTAAAAGACATCAAAGATATATACACGTGTACGAGCGCCTTTAAAGAATATAGAAGCGCCAGACGAATAGCAAATATACATTATGGAAGATTAATGCACGAAGCAATAAACCATGATTCTATATTTGTTAATAAGAATGGTGATACAAAAATGATAAATGATTTCTCCTATAATTTTCACAGTTTTAACAAATAATACGTTTTACACATAAACAAAATAGAACAATGTAAACAAACCAATATAGACATCTCTTACAAAAGAAAATTAGAGATAGATAAATGTATTTAGCTTACATGCGTGATGCATCACAGACACAAATATTTATCATGATATTATGTGCCACATGACCTGCGCTGTAAACACATAGCCGTAACATATAGCGGTAACACATAACACACGCGTGATGCATCATAGACACAAATATTTATCATAATATTATGTGCCACATGACCTGCGCTATAAACACATAGCTGTAACACATAACAATAACAGATAAAACATGCGCGATGCATCATAGACACAAATATTTATCATAATATTATGTGCCACATGACCTGCGCTGTAAAAACATAACTGTTATACATAACAGTAACACATAACACATGCGTGATGCAGCACAGACATATATATTTATCATGTAAGTCAAGCAGGTTAAGACAGATTAGAAACATTTATAGCATGAAATACAAACATTGTTTTTTTCTAATTAACATAATAGTTTTGTTGCAAACCAGAGATAAGGCGTACTTGATTACAATGCTACGTCACATCAAATAAATGGTATTGTGACATAATAGGTATGACATTTTTCTAATTAACATAATAGTTTTGTTGCAAACCAGAGATAAGGCGTACTTGATTACAATGCTACGTCACATCAAATAAATGGTATTGTAACATGATAGGTATGACACTTTTCTAATTAACATAATAGTTTTGTTGCAAACCAGAGATAAGGCGTACTTGATTACAATGCTACGTCACATCAAATAAATAATATTGTAACATGATAGGTATGACACTTTTCTAATTAACATAATAGTTTTGTTGCAAACCAGTGATAAGGCGTACTTGATTACAATGCTACGTCACATCAAATAAATGGTATTGTGACATAATAGGTATCACATTTTTCAAATTAACATAATAGTTTTGTTGCAAACCAGAGATAAGGCGTACTTGATTACAATGCTACGTCACATCAAATAAATGGTATTGTAACATGATAGGTATGACACTTTTCTAATTAACATAATAGTTTTGTTGCAAACCAGAGATAAGGCGTACTTGATTACAATGCTACGTCACATCAAATAAATGGTATTGTGACATGATAGGTATGACACTTTTCTAATTAACATAATAGTTTTGTTGCAAACCAGAGATAAGGCGTACTTGATTACAATGCTACGTCACATCAAATAAATGGTATTGTGACATGATAGGTATGACATTTTTCTAATTAACATAATAGTTTTGTGGCAAACCAGAGATAAGGCGTACTTGATTACAATGCTACGTCACATCAAATAAATGGTATTGTAACATGATAGGTATGACGCTTTTCTAATTAACATAATAGTTTTGTTGCAAACCAGAGATAAGGCGTACTTGATTACAATGCTACGTCACATCAAATAAATGGTTTTGTAACATGATAGGTATGACACTTTTCTAATTAACATAATAGTTTTGTTGCAAACCAGAGATAAGGCGTACTTGATTACAATGCTACGTCACATCAAATAAATGGTATTGTGACATGATAGGTATGACATTTTTCTAATTAACATAATAGTTTTGTTGCAAACCAGAGATAAGGCGTACTTGATTACAATGCTACGTCACATCAAATAAATGGTATTGTAACATGATAGGTATGACACTTTTCTAATTAACATAATAGTTTTGTTGCAAACCAGAGATAAGGCGTACTTGATTACAATGCTACGTCACATCAAATAAATGGTATTGTAACATGATAGGTATGACATTTTTCTAATTAACATAATAGTTTTGTTGCAAACCAGAGATAAGACGTACTTGATTACAATGCTACGTCACATCAAATAAATGGTATTGTAACATGATAGGTATGACACTTTTCTAATTAACATAATAGTTTTGTTGCAAACCAGAGATAAGGCGTACTTGATTACAATGCTACGTCACATCAAATAAATGGTATTGTAACATGATAGGTATGACACTTTTCTAATTAAAATAATAGTTTTGTTGCAAACCAGAGATAAGGCGTACTTGATTACAATGCTACGTCACATCAAATAAATGGTATTGTAACATGATAGGTATGACACTTTTCTAATTAACATAATAGTTGTGTTGCAAACCAGAGATAAGTCGTACTTGATTACAATGCTACGTCACATCAAATAAATGGTATTGTGACATAATAGGTATGACATTTTTCTAATTAACATAATAGTTTTGTTGCAAACCAGAGATAAGGCGTACTTGATTACAATGCTACGTCACATCAAATAAATGGTATTGTAACATGATAGGTATGACACTTTTCTAATTAACATAATAGTTTTGTTGCAAACCAGAGATAAGGCGTACTTGATTACAATGCTACGTCACATCAAATAAATGGTATTGTAACATGATAGGTATGACACTTTTCTAATTAACATAATAGTTTTGTTGTAAACCAGAGATAAGGCGTACTAGATTACAATGCTACGTCACATCAAATAAATGGTATTGTGACATGATAGGTATGACATTTTTCTAATTAACATAATAGTTTTGTTGCAAACCAGAGATAAGGCGTACTTGATTACAATGCTACGTCACATCAAATAAATGGTATTGTAACATGATAGGTATGACACTTTTCTAATTAACATAATAGTTTTGTTGCAAACCAGAGATAAGGCGTACTTGATTACAATGCTACGTCACATCAAATAAATGGTATTGTAACATGATAGGTATGACATTTAAGAAAAAGTAAGTATTTTGATAGCTTATACAGTACACCATACATTTTGTTTTATATTAGAAATAGCATTATTACATTACATAACAACTGGCATAAGGCGTACATGTTTTTATAGCATGATGCGTCAGATCGTCCTGATATTAATGTTAAACAAAGTCATCCAAGTTAAGATAATTTCTAGATGAACAGAATAAAGCTGTTGCAAACCAGAGATAAGGCGTACTTATTTATGATATGTTACGTCACATCAAAAAATGGTATAGTGACATGATAGGTCATGCAATTTCAGAAAGAGTAAATAGTTTAATAATGTGTTTAATAATGTATTTAGCTTACATGCGTGATGCATCATAGACACATATATTTATCATGATATTATGTGCCACATGACCTGCGCTGTAAACACATACTTGTAACATACAACTGTAGACACATAATTGTAACACATAACAGTAACTCATAACACATGCGTGATGCATCATTAGACACAAATATTTATCATAATATTATGTGCCACATGACCTGCGCTGTAAACACATAACTGTAACACATAACAGTGACACATAACTGTAACACATAACAGTGACACATAACAAATGCGTGATGCATCATAGACACATATACATTGTATTTTTATTACACTCTAGCTTCATCCGTACTTTATGCGCCAGCTGAGTGTGTCACGGATATACGGAATAAATTGCAATTTTATAAATAAAAAAATAAATAAATAAAAAACACTCATTATATCTTAAGACAATGTCTTACAACCAAGTACGCTAACAAATAAACGGAATAAATAACATGATTAAATTGAATTTTTTCAAAAAATAATGGATGTCCCGTGCGTTCGGTTCACACCATTCAAAGATAATATGTATAAACGTTTTGTCATTCTCCGCTCACGTGCCTAACCGTTTAGACGTGTATGATATTCTGGACATAAAAGTGAAAATAATTGAGATTATAACTTGAAAGATAAACAACATGTTTATCAGCTTTATAAAGGTAAGGATAATTTTATAACTTCAGATTTATCAATTTTTACAGCTTTTATAACTTCAGATTTATTTATTTTTTACAACATTCGTGACATAACCGGATTTCAGAAACCCAACAATTCTCTAAAATAAATCATTAAAAGGCAGAGTACACGTATAGAACTTTTGAATCGCCAGCTTTAGAAGATATATCATTGTTTTTATTTGCATTTAGAATATATCATCGTTTTTAAATTGCATTTATTTATATATGATATCTCTACCCTTTCTTGTTTAGAACTATATGATTGTATATTTTATATATTTATATATATGTATGATATGTCACTCACTATAACCGACGTTTCAGTTTTTCACTATGATAACATTTTTATAATTGTAAATTAGCATGAGCAGTGAGGGTTTCGACGTCGAACTAAAGCTTTAAACTGCCAGTGATATTTCCCAAGGATATCAATGCTAATTAAATGAGTCTAACAGAATTTATATATTCTAAGGAGTTTAGCTAACGCTAGCTAGAGTCTTCCTTTTCAAAAACTTGCTTTGATAATATTGTCACCGACAAACTGAAACGACAAATGTAATAAGTTCTATTTTAAGTTGAGCGCTCAAACTTGATAGATTATATTTGTTTCAAATGGTTCAAACAGATAAGCTAATAAAGTATATCTGTTATTTTATATGTAATATATATAGTTTGTATACAGTCAATATTTGATGTAACCACGATATATGCGTATATTTTTTAAATGAAATAAAGATATGCCCATTACACATGGTTTCGTAATTCTAATTATATCCATTAAAATAAAAAGACAGAGTTTATATGATATTATTTTTGTCTAACATTAAAAGTTATAAAATGTCAAATTGTAAATGGTATTATACCATCCAATGCGCAACTGAGACTTACTATACATACAAAAGACACATGACAGTAGATGGACTAGAGACAGAGTTTATTCTCGCCGTGGAGTATTGGACTCCTAGGCGAAAGTAGATAATAATTTGAGAGGTTAGCGGCCCATAACATTGCGGCAATTGTTGATATTAAAGTCAATGCAGTTGTCGTATGATACCGGCATTAAGTTGGTTCATATATCAAAAAAAATCAAAATTGGCATACTTAAGTTAAACAGTTCTTATTATTAGATAATACAAACTCATTTGGGTAGATATTTCAACCTTGAACATGGCTTTTTCATAAAATCAAAATCCGAATTTATTTGAAAGAATATTTAAAAAGTAATACTATTTTTGTTCAAAATTGTCTCTCTTAAGGTCTAGAACGCATGGTAACCGTAGCGTTCAATTAGAGTTCACACCATCCGAATGTACGCTTTATTTTACATCAAGACCGTGTTCTTCTCGGTGATCGTTTTTATTTTTTGTATTAAATGTGCAAATTCTGTTAACAGAGGGTATAGGCTATAGGTTTTATTATGTTTATATTGAATAAAGAATTAAATATATTTATTGAATGTATCTGCAAGCGAAGCGACGCGTTGACTAAATCAGAGGAGTCCTGTATCAGTGTAAAATAGATGAGTGTTATTTCTGCGATGCTGGATCTTTTCATGTTAGGGGGAGTAATCTACGACGTTATTTACAACACTGCAAGTAACGTTTATCGCGCGTTACATATACACTTAAGTCCAGACTCTATTGTACCTATCCATGAAGTCCTATTGGTTATAAGGTGGAGGGACTATAAACCTTAGAACTACACACACACACACACACACACACACGCGCGCGCGCGCGCGCGTGCACACACACACACTCACATCTTTAAGTTTTTATCAAACAGTAATTATTATTATTACTATTATTGTTCAGGGTTCTCCCATCGGTTACCGAAAGTACTCTCGGTAACCATCGGTTACCATCGGTCATCGTCGTTAGCCGCTGGTTCGCCAATAGGTAGAACGTTGGAAACAAATCTTCCCGGGACTCTACACCTGAGGTAGTACCGTATCGGTGTCGTATCGTATCGGTGGTCTCGTTGTTACCAAATGTTACCATCGGTAGCCATTGGTAACCCGAAGTTAACCGACGTGGTTGCCAATGTGAGAACCTAAACGCACCCTTCATACTATGCATTACCTGTTCTCGCAATGTACAGATTCCCCAGGAGTGATTTTGTGAGTATGCTCGGTATTGGCATATGTGTGGATTTAAACAACTCTTAACCGGGGTAGAGAAAATGTAAATAGTTTTAGACCTCGGAAAATACAAATTATAGACTAAATCTATAAGTCTAAGATATAGTAGATACATTATTTTAAGAACACCAAAACAGCAGATCTTACCTTATTATAAAGAATACGCTCCAACAAGGCAAATGGCTACGTCGGTTAGTGACTTCATTTCGTGTATTTGTTTCTGCGTGGCACGGGAAAACCGTGCATGTCAAGGAAAGAATTTCTGATACATGATTTACATCAGATATACGTAAAACGTATGACGAACTACACGTGTTTATTAAAGAATGAACAGGCAAATTTTACAACAGATGTACACCGTTTCCAAATTTACTGATGACGAGGTATATATATATATATATATGTATAACTGACATATTTGGAAAATCCAGACTCTATAGATACACTATAAACGACTTAAACCAGCCAGACCAAACCCCAAAACTTGAGCGTCGAATTAAGAGATACCAATTATTTCTTAGCATATCCAATCACTGGTAATTTAAGAACCCGTGAATAAACATATTATTTTAATCGTCATATACGCATTATTATATGACCTGAATATCTGGAAATAGTTTTAAATGTAATTTTGCCGCTGTTTGGCGAGTTAGTTTTTAATATCCTCACCGGTTTCGTATCAAATTCTTAAAGTTTAATATCCTCACCGGTTTTATTTTCTGGATATGCTCGGTTAAAACAGAAATCGTCAGATAACTACAATTATGCGCTTCTCGTTAGACATGAATATAAAAGCTATATAAGAAGATGGATGCTCCCCGAATAAAGTATACAAGTGAAATACAATTGAATGAAAAATATAGGAGTTGAGCGTACAAGCTTTACATTTGACACCGAAGATAGTACAGAAGATATTGAGGATGAATTGTGAAATAGATTCGCGGATCTTTGGACAAAAGTAAAACATGGTGACAAATTTCAACTCCTGAAAATATATTCAACGGGAACATCCTGACAATATGCGCTACTTGACACCATACTGATACTTCCTAACAAGTTTCATGAAAATCAAATAACAAATGTATAGGGAGTTGAGCGGAAACACTTTATATTCGAAAAACTTCAAAGCCCGTTTCTCCGCCAACCATCATTCAACAAGAACATACTGATAATATGCACAACACATCATACTGGTACTTCCTACCAAGTTTCGTGAAATTAGGATGAACATATAGGACGAGTCGAGCGGACAAGACATGCTTTTCAATTGAAAACTTCCCAGGTCCCGTAACTCCGCAAAAAATCTAGGAGGAATTGGGCGGACAAGAATAGAACGGACGGACGGACATACGGATAATGCGGCAACTATATCCTCCCCCGAAAATTTAGGGAAGCATGCTGAAAAGTACAACTAATGTACACGGCGGAGATTGTCGATCTCAGTGTTTCAGTCAAAACACAATGTTTGAAACAATGATTTTGTGTCAGCTAGTTTATATTCTCAACAAAAAAAAAGAATTGCGGCGGCCATTTTGAATAACATTTAATGATGTGGGACATTCTCGGCTTCCATGTGACTGTTTAGCCAGTAACCACCTATGATCGGCAAACTGGTGTGAATAACAAAATACAAACTAACTTATTTAATGTATTTATTCTTATACTTGATATCACAATATCAGAACAGAACAGAACATAACATATTCTTTATTTATGACTTAAACAAATGTTTCTCGTCATATAAATACATATTACATTTGTTAATATGTGACAGGTCAATGTTATTTTTACCTTAAACTCATACAACTCAACAATATCATGAGTCACGAATGTATTAATATAACATATGAATTACAATCACAATTAGTGCATGAAAAGCATATAGTTTTATGATAGTCTATGTTTGTGTTGTTGTTGTTGTTTTCCATTTGAAACAAACACTTTCTTAAAGGGACACACGGCAATCTTGAAGGACTCACACCACTATTATCTCCCTTTAATACTCGTGCCCTACAGATGAAGGAGGTAGACAAAAAAACAAGTTCGCTTTTCTACATTTTACAGGATACATTGATTTATCTTTACCAGGTTCTAAATCTACAGCATTTTAGGAAGAGATCACAGAAAAATGAATGCATGTTGATATAAGATTTCTAGCTAATTCTGCCTCATTTTACACATCATGGGTCTAATCACCACGGGGTTTTATTGTTGTCTAAATTTTGATAGGTGTAACGCAAACATGAAACTAAAAAAAGTTCAATCTGGTAAATATTTGTTAAATGTGTTTTAAATTGCAGATATTGGATCAATGAAGAATTTAAGCATACATACATGTACATGTTGCAAAAAAAAAATTATCTCTATGCCACGAACAAAAACATAACAATGGGACCCTATGGAAAATTAATTGTGGTGTGAGACGTCAAGGGTTTACAAAGCATTGGAATTAACATCTCGATGTATTTATCCAGTATCATTTTGACTTTAAACCTGCTTGCATATAATTAAATAGACTTTTGAGTTTCATTTGTTTCGTCTTATTTTACCATAAGTTTAAATATAGTATTGGTGCAATATTGTCAACAGTTAATAATATTTAAAAAAAAAACAATGTGCTTTATACTATTATTATAATTAATGTTAGTGATTGAACAAATGCAAGAACAAATGTAGAACGGGACGCCGTGAGTTTTTAAAAAATAAAAAAAAAAATAAAAAAATTGCATTGTGTCCCTTTTATTCGTACACAAGCTACAATAGAATATTAAACTCCGCATTATCATCCTGTGGTAACTATATCATTCATTTCCACAGTAAAACACAGAATCAATATAAATTCATCTAAATAAATCTTTGAGAAATAAATTTTAAAAAGTGTTATAAAAGAAAAACATGTGTTATGCGGTACAGTGATATCTTCTTCATGCGTGTTAATAATATACTCAACAACTTATCTGAGTACTAAAACTGTATTTTTATATATCTTACAAACAGTATGTACTTGATTTAACATCGGTGTATGCCGTGCGTTCCTTTAAAATTCACAAAAGCATGAATACAATGTATGTCCTCTTTTGTGGAATCCCATTGAAAATGCATTAACAATAGAAAAAAAAAACAGAACTCAAATACTCCTGAATATGTTTACATGTAAGTTTTATTTCAATATGTTTACACGTTTATCTAGACAGTGCTATGTATACTTGCATATGTGTTGTATTGACTAATTCACATATTTATCAAGTATGTATGTATAATTCAATAGTAGCTAGATAAATGTGTAAATGTTTAAACTGCAAGATTCATGTAAATATATTCAAGATTATTTTAGTTCTAGTTTTTATCTTTTTCAAATGCAATCTCAATGGGATTACTCAAAAGGGGACATACTCCTTAATGTACTATTTAATTGAAAAGTGAATTATAAAGTTCTTTCGTTAAGCAGAAAATCAGAGCATTCGCAAATGTTTTAAATGTGTTTTACATACAAATAACATTCACAGGCATTTTGATTTGCCATAAATCGAATGCTTGTTTAAGTTTAAGACAGGAACGGGTATATTTTAAAAAAATGTATTACCTCTGTTAAACATTACAATACATGGTGGCAATGCAATCTTGAACCCTTAATCAAGCATTAAAATTAGCCTCTCGACTTATTAATCCAGTATCATTTTAACTTTAAATCTGCTTGCATATATCTTAATACAATTTTGAGTTTCAACTTGTGGTCGTTATTCTAGCATTAGTTTGAATATATTATTAAAGAAACAGTTAGTAATATTCAAGAATATTGCCGTGTGTTCCTTTAATATAAAATACATACGTTATTGTCCATGATGAGTCAAATGGGTTCATGGTCACATGATTCATATACCATTTAATCATTGTGCAATAATTACTAATTATTCTGAAAGTCTTGTCTATAGGAACATATCGACCCAAACATCAGTAACAGTTTTATATTATTCTCTATCTTAAAGGGCCACATGGCAATCTTGAGTTTTATATCAAGCATTACAGTTAGCACCTGACTGTATTAATCCTGTATCATTTTGAATTTAAAACTGGTTGCATATAATTAAATACAACTGATTTCAGTTTTCTTCGATATTTTACCAATGTTTTTAAATATATTATTGGTGCAATATAATCATTAGTTAGTAATATTTAAAAAAGATTTGCTTTGAACTAGTCTAATAATTAATGATTGTAAATATGCAAATTATGTAAAAAAATATATATATAATAATAATAATAAAAAAAAATAAAAAAAATAACGGGAAGCCGTGAGTTTTAAACAAATCAAGATTGCCATGTGTCCCTTTAAACTAGTATAAAGGTCATTAAATGTATGCAACATTGCTCTCTCTATATATATAAACTAAAATACTGGTTAAATGTCACAAGTTTGTTCTGCACTGTTGTGACTATTTAAAGTTTATGATTGTTATGTTGCCAATCTCATTAAAATCAAATCCAAAACATTCGCTCCACTACTTTCCGCTATTGAGATCAGACAATATTACATACCGGATCACCTCAGACTGACCTTACGATTAGCCAATCAGATTTCAGCCTACAAAATTGTTCGGTATTGACAGCTTCACTGCGCATGTCGCATTGAACAGTAAAAACAATGTGCAGCAGTCTACGCTTGGTATTGAAAGAGATAATGTCCGTAACTCACAGACGAATTGCGTTGACAAATACAACACACCAACCATTATTGAATATTTACAGGGAAAAAAATATTGTAAACTTGAAGGAATTTAATAGCGGTACAAAAAATATTACCGATTCGTGGTATTGAACCTACACTAAAATTATACAATTATACTGATATTTCCGCGGTCGAGTACTCTATCAACTCAGCTAATTGGGCCGTATGTATTATGGCGTACTATTTAGGCTATGTAGTGTCGTAATAATTTCGGCGAACTATATATTTCCAAAATACACGACAGCGCCCATGATTTTCTTCGTAGCGTGATGTAAAACATACCATTCAGTGCATTTCTTTGAATTATCGTGCAATAACACAGTAATAACACACGAAGACTTTATCTTTATTCGGATATGTAGGTTTACGTTTGTTCAGTTCACTTTAATAGAATAGAATAAGTTTTAATTTCATATGAATTATAAATGAAACGCGCGATTTCATTGGTTGAATTTAATTGATCTTCTCATGAATATTGATTAGATGAAAGGTCAATCTGAGGTGACCCGGTATGTAATATTGTCAGTCTAAATGGCGGAAAATAGTGGAGCGAATATTTTGGATCTGATTTTAATGAGATTGTTATGTTGTTGACATGTCTAATGACTATTTAATGCCTATTTAACAACAATAGTGTATTGACATGTGCGCTGAATATTGCATGCACTGAAGTACATTCTGCTACGTAAAATACATATTGGCATGTCAACAAAATAGGTATTTAAAGGGGATGTTACACTTTTAAATTAAGCTGGCAACAACCCCTTTAAGCAAGCACAGTCAATATTATACAGTTATGGACTTTAGATTCTGTTTTGTACTTGGATATTAGTAAAAGTAATATTGTCCGAGTACAAAGTCCAAGTAATATTGAACGAGGACGAAGTCCAAGTATTATTGACCAAAGACGAAGTCCAAGTAATAGTGACCGAGGTCGAAGTCCAAGCACTGATGAACAATTATACTAAAGGAAAAAAGAAACCAAACTCGGGAAGTTTCGCTATATATTGTATAATATTCTGCTGTTAATCGAATCGTACAATGTCTACATTAGACGTTTCCCTTCGGGAGAAGACACTAAATTAAGAAATAAAATATTTCCAGCGGGTTTATATTGTCCCAGATAAAAACCTGTTGGGCGGGACTTGAAAACCATCGATACCAAGAGTCGTAGACCCGCGGTTTCGATGTGGCTCAAGTACCAACCACCAGGTTTTGATCTCGCACAATATAAACCCGTTGGAAATATTTTATTTCTTATCTGACATGGATTGTTACGTATTTCATATACTCATTTTCGAGAGATTGAACATAGATTAATACAAATTGTACGTCCATCTCTCAGCACCAAACGAAATAAATATACAGCTTTATCGTGTTTCTAACAAGTTCAATAAGTTGTTTTGAACGTTACATTGCCATAAAATAACGTAATCGTTGTTTTGGATGTCTTCCGACGTTGAAAATCGTTTAAAATGAAGTTCTAACGCTTGAAGAAAGGACGTGACGTCAGAGGTTTTTATAGCTTTTTCAAAAACTGCTCAAAAGCCAATCAGCATTGAGTATTTTCATAAACCATGTTAGATCAACACATAACACACCAAATATAAGGGCCTTCAACGTTTCATTATTGATAGACTACGAGTTAGGCTCAAGCTGAGCAAACTTAGAATGTAACATTTTTCAGTTTCAGCGGAATTTCGACATTATTGAATTTCGTGTTACGAAGTGTACTGTGATTTAAAAGTCTAAACCTGCACAATGTTGTCCTTTCTCTAACTAGCTGCAATCCTTTTTTTTACAAACATCTTGGGATTTTTCTGGAATAATACGTAGAACTAAGGGTGCAGTATTATGAATTATATAGCGGAAATTCCCGAGTTGCGTTTCTTTTTCCTGTAGTATAAGCATGTATATGAATAATTATGTATATGCAATACACACTCAATACATAGTATTTATACACACGACTTTTGATTTGTTTGTTTGCATGGTGTTTTACGTCATTTTCAACACATGTAAGGTTATATATGACGGTCGATTTTTTGTGGTGGAGACAGACCACCCACTTTTCCTGAGTAGAACCAGTGCTGTACACCTCCCGCCATCCGTAAGTTTTGTTTGTTTGTATGGTGTTTTACGTCATTTTTAACACATATAAGGTTATATATGACGGTCGATGTTTTTGTGGTGGAGGCAGACCACCCATTTTTCCTGGGTAGAACCAGTACTGTACACCTACCTCCATCCGTAAGAATCAACACTTCCTCACTTAAAAGTCGAGCTCCCAGTGGGACACGAATACTAAAAACTGAAAATCACCGAAACACATACCAATAGGTTTTAGTCCAATCAAGGCAGATTAAGTTTCATAAATCGCTAGGGATATTTGTTAAACGACGCCAGTTAAAATATGAATTATTAAAAAATATATAGTTTATTGAAAAGTGACCGATTATATAAATTGAATAGTGTATATCACTTTTATTCAATTAATTCAATGTGAGATCAGTAAGACTGTTTCAGATGTTGTTTGAACAACTACACACAATTAGTAAAAGAAACATCATAGTTAACAGTCACGTGATTCGACCTGGTTACGTCGTTCATGATGTTCTTTGAAGAAAAAACATGTATCATTCAATTCAATTGTTGTTTTATGGCTCACCAGCACAGTATATATTATTTCGAGCTACTCCAGTCGGTGAGGGGGAGAATATATAGGAATCCGAGATCATTGCCCTGCTTTTACTATCGAATCGTTTCCTACGGTTTTTAAACGTGCTCGGAGGATAGCACGGGTACGCCTGGTTTACGTCCCCATCCAAATGAGTGCTTTGCCCAAGGACACACCGGAGACACTCAGTGGTGCCAGTAAGGTTCGATCCCGCGGAATCTGAGTCAAAATTGCTTTCAACTGAGTCAGCGCGGCACTTGAAAAACACATACGTAGTACAACCACACAGTACCGCTCAACAACCGATATAATGAAACGTTTGAAGGTATTATACAATAAGACGAGATAAATACTTTATATTGGGTAAAACTATCCTTCGATTTTCGAAAACTACATTTAAAAAACATTTTTGTGTCCATCGTATACCAGCTTTTTTACGAGTTTAAAATACGTCTCCTTTTATGCAACAATAGCTGTTTAATCTCGTCAAAGATTTTCATGTAATTTTCAGTGACTAGTCTCTTACGAATACATTGTTTAGTATAGTCAGAAACGCCGTTACCATTGTAATCTACCGCGTTCAAATCCGCACCTGCCTTAATCAGTATGTTCATACGTCTGTACTTTGTTCGTCCATACTGTGCACACATCATCAGGGGCGTCCGTCCCTCGTAATCCTCCAGATTAACGTCTGCACCGTGAGCAATCAACATCTCCATCGCCGGGCACGCGAACCCGTCCATAACCGGAGATTCGGCACAATAGTGTAACGGCGATTTACCGTCAATATTCATTATGTTCGGGTCTGCTTTATTCACAAGTAAAATATGAAGTATCTTCAACGCAATATTGACATCATTCAAAATACTTGAGTGAATCGCCCCTATATCTTCATTGCAAGACGCTTTCAACTCTTTCAACTGACTAATGATGTTTGGGCATTCCCAAGGGAAACTGTTTCTATCTTGAAACAACAATTCGGTTACAGGTGATTCGTTGAAACAAATACATTTTCGGATACTGTTATGTATCAGTTTTGAAGAGAATAACAATCTGTGTATACAGGTATATCCTAAACGATCAGCCTTGTTCGGATCTGCTCCGTATTCAAGTAGAGCTTTGACAATACGTGTTTCTCTATAAAAACGACATGCCTGTGCTAACAAAGTGACACCGTTATTATCTGAATCTGCATTCACGTCTATATTGCAATATCTAACCATATCTAACAGATCTTCAGGCTTTTCATGGAAGTCAGTAAACATTTGAATATCTGTAAATAAATGTGTCAATATAACAGTCTTGTCCACTACGGAACCCATAAGGGCACGGCATGTTTTTGGCGTAAACATGTCTATACAATGGTCTATAGGCGAACGTCCGTATACATTGTGCCTGTCTTTTGGTGCATTTTTCTGAATAAGTTCTTCTACAAAACGCGATTTAACGTCATCATCAATATACGCCCCGGCAACGTAATGAAGAAGTGTTTGGCCTGTATTGTCTTGTTTTGTTGTATCCATTGTATTACAAATAAATAACTCGATTAATGGTGTTAACCTGTTGACAAATACATTCGACAATAAATACATCAAAGGCGTCCGGTCTGAATTGTCCTGAAGATCAATGTCAGCATTATTAGACAGAAGATCCATTATAATGTAGATAATTGCGGCATTGATTTTCTCTTCTGTTTGTTCATCTATATAACCTATTGATTTTACTAAGTGATGCATGGCCGACATGCCATGGTTATCAACTGCGTCTACATTTTTACTGTGATTAATCAAAAAGGCAATGCATTTGACCTTTAGTTCAGACTGTTGACAAAACAGATGTAAAGGTGTTAACCCTTGTCGGTTTTGAATATCAATACAGTCAGCTTTTTGGCATATATCCCAAACTACATTAGCAATATTTTCGTCTTCCTTTTCAGAAGAAGCTAAACAATGCAGGACAGTGTTTCCTTCGACATCCGTTTTTAAAACTCTATTTTTACTGCTTTGTCGAAGCATGCTCCCTAACGACAGCAGTTTGCTTGTCTTGGCAAAAACAATTTCTGCACTGTCTTCATCAGTAGTCACATTTAAAACACCAGTTAGATCAATGTCGAGTTTACCTAGCAAGTTTAACACGACAGATGCTTCTTTGTCTGGTCTGGGCAAACACGACACATCTATTCCTGTACAGAATAGTGAATGGTCAATCAAACCTACACGTTTCAATATAGTTAGACATAATGGACTTCTTAGTACTTCAACACATAAGTTACTGTCTGCTTTAAGTGTTTCCGTAGTAAGCAAATACGTTTCGTCATATTTGTCCAATACTTCTTTAAATATTGTAGCCTTTAATGCATCGTCTCTGTCAGAACGCAAAACATTTCTTAAACATTGTGTAATGTTGTTGTCGGAAAGTTGGACATGCTTCAATAATTTTCGTATGATTTGCGGTCCAGTATGTGTTGACAGGGCAAATATAATGATTGCGTCATTTATCCTGGTGAAATCTCCTTTAGAAACAATAACATCTACAATTTGTTCTTTTTCAGAATCTTCAACAGAACTTTTAAAACCGTGGTAAAGTACAGACTTTCCATTATTATCGACTGCAGTTGTAGACGCGCCATGTTCTACAAGATAACATATAACAGACTTACTACAACGTCGAACTGCAACCATAAGAGGTGTTATTCCGTTTTCATCAGGTTCGTCTATTTGACAGTTTTTCCTCAAACATATGTCCATTAATTCTATTATTATTTCGTCATTGCTACTCGATTCTACAATATAATGCATTATGTTTCTATTTCTATTGTCTTTGTTGTTAACATCTATCCCTCGACTGATTAAAATGTGTATTTGCTTTACAATTGTTGTATTGCTATACATTTCCTCACAAATTAGTTTCATTGCTTGGCTTACATTGCATCTGTCTAACATATCTGGATCTGCACCATGTTCTAGAAACACGTTCATCAATTCTGGATATGCGCATGCTATCGGAGCCTTCCCATCATTATCCAAATGATTAATATCAACATTTTTCTTTAGAAGCAGAGAAATCACGTTCTGAACAATGTCTTCCGCATTATCCGCCAAAAAATGAAAATAGTTTTTTCCATCTGTACTATGTTCATTATTTTCGAAAGATGTTTCACGTATCAGTAGTGTCAATATTTCAGATGAGCATACCTGTAAAGCATACGCCAGAGGTTTATAGCCTTCTTTATCTGGTATATTTACATCGGCGCCATTAGTAATTAGCCATTTTACAAAGAAATCATGTTTCTCGCAAGCATGCTCAAGGGGGTACATGATCTTATTTAAAGGTGTCTTGCCGTCGCTGTCTTGAGCGTTTAAATCAATGCCATGTTTTAGTAGAAATGGGAGCAATACATCTGGATCGAAATTGGTCTCAGTAATCGCGCGGTATGAATGAGTACTGTGCAAATAATGCAAAATATTTCGATCTTCAAATTTGCAATTGATGTCGGCACCGTGCTCTACAAGTTTATCTAATATGTCTTTATTTAAACTACCGTTAAGAAGTTTAAAAATTAAAAGTGGCATATCACAACTATACGTTCGGTCAATATCAGTTTTCAGATCATTGAAGTGAACTTCACTTATAAACTCAGGTAAAGGTAAATGAACAGCTTCGATCGGTTGGTTTATGTTATCACATTCCTTGCACAAAATTTCCAGAACATCTGCGTTATCAGTCAAGTGGATAGGACACACGCTGCATTTGTAAGATGCCAAGTAAGTCGTATATACACTCGCTACATGTTTCATACGACGAGATAAACAGTATGAAATGTAGTTCTCACCAAATAAAAACTGCACCGTTTGAAGCTCATTCGAAATGCACTTGTTTGTGAATTTGTCAAGCGTATGAATATGCTCTAAAACACAACGAAGAACTTCTATCGAGCCATTCGCTACAGCCCAATAACCAATATCGCGGCCTGCTAATCCTTGCTTAAAAGCGGATGCACCGTTTTCTAAAAGGTGTTTTATATTTTGTAAATTACCTCTGTATACTGAACAAATGAGTGGTGTGCAAAGTCCCATGTAGTTACACATCATACCATCAGGTGATACAATATTCTCATCTTTAAACCCGAACATAACATTCATGTACATATAAGAAACCGTTTTAGTAAAAGAGTTTCTAATTTCTGTTTGATACTCATAGTTTATATCAGCACCTTTATTAACCAACGTATGAAGAAGATCTTGCGAACATTCGTTGTCACAAGCATAAATTAAGGCGACGGATAATTCACTTTTACCGTGTTCAGAGTGTAGAAAATGTTGTACTTCTTTAGCATGCACAATCTCACTCAATGCTTTTTCTCTTTTGTTTATAGAGAGAAGACAAAGCAACCCAGGAATGGTTGTATCGTGTCCAATACCTTGTATAAGGTCGACAAGCAATCCTTTATCTGACGTCTTCTCCGTAACATATCTCAGCCAACATTGGATAAAGTAAGTATCGTCCCATGCTTGGTGTTTACATGCGACTAAACCTGACCCGTGGATCATTTCGTCTGTGAGGCGTTCAACTAATTTTGATATATATTGTTTAGGTATTACAACGACGTCTTCGTGCAGGCTTAGTTTATAACCATGAACCTTTGTTCGTTCAGACAGAAATTCTATATCGAACAGTTCTATTGCCAACGCTGGGTGCGATTTGGCACTGACTAATGCTATTACCTCTTTAAAAGAATCGTGTTTGAAGCTATACAAACCCTCTTCTACTTCTTCAATGAAAACATCGTTAAGTTTGTTGAAAGCAGTTATAAAATCAACAGTGTTTGGTTGCAGTCCGGATAATTTCAATGCGTTTGTTACAGTGCTAGCTTCTGCTTGAGTTTCAAGATTATATAAGCATACCTTATTGTTTTCGGATAACAACAAAATGATTAGGACGCAAAATGTGTCTTTTTCAGATTCATATAAACGCCGTAATTCTCTTTCCAATAATTTAATAGGTGCTTTGAAAAAATCAAATGGGGTTGCTCTTAGACCTGAATTAGTGCAGAACATTTCGACACAATGAGGAAATCCATATGTTGACTCTAACGCCTTTACAGACAATATAAGTTCTTCCGGTACTTCAACATTGTAATGTTCAAAATACCTTCTTAACATATCTTCTTTTTCACTCGGCAAAATAGCATTGACATTGTTCGCTAAATCTATATTATAAAGCCGACCAAATTCTTTAAACCTACTCAATCGTGTGGAAACTTGAGAAAAAATATACTTTCTAGTTATACATACAACTTTCAGATCACCCTTTTTCGCTTTCACAACTTTTACCATTAACTCCAGCAGTGACATCCACTCATTTAACTTTCGTTCATCAACACACAGCGAGCCAAACATATTGTCTATCATGACAAATTGTTTGTTGGCTCCTTTACCTCTCCCTTCGATCATGTTTTTCCAATCTTCAGCAGAGGTTACCTCAACGGGAACATATCCTTTCTCTGAATACTCTAACATAAGATGACGTGCCATTGTAGATTTCCCATCTCCAGCATTTCCAGATATCAAAGCCCAGTTCCTGTCTTCCAATACATCTATAACTTCGCCATAAGCTTTTGTCTTCACAAACAGGTGCCTTTTTCTTTTATAATGCTCCAGTACTGTGTGTACTTGGTCTGTAAGTGAAATTATTATACAAATTGACCAGTTTCAGGAAATAATGCAGACATATTCTACCTCTTTTTTTAATTTAGGAAGTAGTAATGTTATGAAAGCTTTTATCCATTAACAAGTCCAGTCAAAAGCAGTATATTAATACCATTGATATATTTATATTTACCTTTGAATTTGTCATAACCGGTTTCGCCATACTGTTGTATGTTGTGTATTTCTACCTTCTCAGCTACTGTGACATTTTTGGAGTCCTTCACATATGTAGAAGTGGACACTGATGCTGTAGACGATGTCGCTATCATTTGGCCTATATGGACGATCAAATACAGTAAAACTTAAGAAGACTATTTTTGTTCTTAAAAAATAGATACCCAGTATTAAAATGGCATCTTAGAAGATTGTTTTATGTTTTAGTCATTTATCTTTACATAGCCGAGCAGTAAACTATTTCCTTTTCATTTCTAAGTACGTACTGAATTAATAAGCACATGCAAAGTGTTTTGCTATTTTAAACTCTCTTATAACATACAAATTAGTCCCTGGCAATTTTAACCTAAAATGCTACCATCATTATTACTATCCACATTCTACCCTTAAAATGGGATTTAAAATAATGGTAAAGATATATATAAATTACACAAATGTTGATTACACACATGTTAAATCCGACCAGATGTAATTATAAAGCTATTTTTAAAGTCTTAATTTGTATTTACATGCTAAATGATACAGAAAAATTTCTTTCCTCAAAACCTACTAGGCCTTAGACATTTATCTCTTTCATAAAGAAAAATCAGAACACTGTAAAGTCCGTTTAAAAGAAGACCTTGGGCATAATTGGCCATGTCCTGAGGCCGCATATTTTAAATAAATATTTGAATTTGGAAAGCTCTAAATAATCACATTCTCAAGAAACTTTCATTATATTTTGACTCTGTTTTTTTTTCTTCAGAATTTATCGTTATATTCTAGGTTATCAAATGTGTATATATGAAGTTCCAATGATGAATCAAGTCTCCACTCCGGAATGTCCCTTGGTATATTGATGTCCAGGGAAAGCTCAGAAACTGGTGGAAATGTTACTTTGTTTTTGGCCCCCAATGAAACAGTCGAAGTATCTCGTTGACACTGAGAAACAAATGTGTCGGCCTAGGATTACCCTTCCCTTCCCCCATACCCTCTCACATAACTTTAGTTTGTATTTATCACAGCAGCGTTGCCTGTGCTGTGCGACGGTGGTAATACGTCTCCCCACGCTTGCAATCAAAAATATTATTCATTCTGATCTATGGAGATCGTCGAGCCCGAGAGATATATATTCTCAATTACTTTTGTTTTCTTGCTCTAATTTCGAATAGGTGCTTCCCTTTAAATGTGCTGAGTATTGTTTAATCACCATTAGAAAATACTGTCTGCTTTTTTAATTTAGTCTTTGACTGTTGCTTATGATACGCAGGCTTCATAAACTTTGCTCCCAACTAAATTCCATTTTGTTTATTACGCCCATTGTTTTATCGTTCATGGCAAAGCGTTTTGTTAGAAATAGGGACCATATGCCACAGGCCATGGATGGTTCAATGCTCACCATCATATGCATACTATCTTCGGGATGGCTGATATTAATTTTCTTACTATTGACATTTTAAATATTCAGTTCTGCTCCTCGGGACTAGAGGGCGTGAACGGTAGCAAGCATTTTCCTCTACCGTTCAAAAACACTACTGTCTCAATCAACACGTGACTGCAACATTTTTGTATTTATCGTGTTTGCAAATTTCTCCTCTCATACTCCTTTTTTGGTAGTTTTTCCGAACTTGTGACGGAATGAAGTAATGGCATTTATCACAATGTGAGCAGAAAGCATTCAAAATATATCCAATAGTTTTCGAGAAGAAGACGAATTTACCCTGCAAACAACGGGATATATAATGTTATTGTTTACCTCGGAAACTTAATAGTATAAACTTTACAATCTATTAAACAGTTCATTCAAGACTATTTTGTAAAAAATTGACCAGTTTCGTGGGGCAACTGGTTTTAGAATGGTCATCGAATTCAAGGCTATTGGCCGCAACCCGAAAATCTCATAAGTATTTATTCCGGACACTTTTTTAGGGTTATGTAAATAGCATTATGCTCAGCAATTTAGTGGAACAGTAATGTTGCCTAGATCTATTAAGGATGGCGAATAATAGTTCTTCCCAGGATAAATGGGGTTGTCTGCCTTTACCACAAAACAATCGGCCGTCATATATGCGGCCTAACATTTGCTAACAATGACGTAAAAGACCGTTCAAACAAACAAATAATCAGTTATGCTATTGTATAACAGCTATTCTCTTTAAAGCAATATAGATTTGTTTTTAAACATCTAGATATTGGAACCAAGTTTTAATAGTTGTCATAGATGTATTATTGATCACCATTTAAACACACAAATATAGTTTAATTCATTTGATTATATTTGTTGAAAAAAACTAGCGTTTAAATTTCGAATAAACTTCAAGGAGGCGCACGCAGCCAGTATTTCTAACAGAAAAATGGCTATACCACTGTCTAAACAAACGCTGAAGCCAGTTGTCTCTTATGCACTTTTGTATCCTTATCATTTCTAATAGGCACGTTATTGTTGGTACTATAGTGACAGGAGAATAATGTAAAAATAAGAATTAATTCGAATGCTTTCGGCGTTTTAAACGGTAATGAATGGCAAATTTACCATAATTTGCCATTTACAACCGGCGTTTAAAATCGCGCTCTTTACAGAATTTTGCACTGATTGCCGACGTTTAAAACCGCATAAGCACCGAAAAATGCGATATTTTCCCTAAATGTTTCTTACCGACAATTGGTGGTCTTCTAGAAGTCATACCGTTGCTCGGAGATAGACGTACCACCTTATGACCCGTGTTACTTGACTCATCGTCAGATGATGTATTATCATTATCTGTGTCGAAATCCGTAACAGTCTGGGGTACAACACTGCTGTGTATGAATAAAAGTGATCATTAACAATCATATGTATTTATTGTGTTACAACAAGTTAGTGGTAAAAGCTGCATCTTAATTTTAACAACATTTAGTTTTCATTTATATAGTTATACATGTATATAGCCAGATGATTAAAATAAACAAATGATAAACTGAATTAAAGGAAAGAAAAAGATAATGTTAACATACAGTTCGTCTTTTTCCTGATCAATTTCACTGCGCCTATCCTTTAGTTTGCTACTGCCATCTTGAACATCGGTCAAGCCGAACAAACGTCCTTGCGCCTGTTTTGCTCTGTCTGTCTGTACACACGACTTTGTAATCGGATGTTCGGTCTCTCCAATAACATCAGTGCGATTACGATTATGTGTATCAATTGGAATGGGGTGTTGAGTGACTGCTAACGGCCATTGTGTGTCTACTAGTTCTTTACTGGTTACACGCTGGTTACTCCTATCTTGAGTATCAGCACTTTCATCAGAAGCAGACTCCGTAGTTATATCACATTCAGAAACCTCTGCATGACATGCTTCTGTAACACCACTGATAGACGTGACATTAACAGAAGCACTTGCAGAAACTTTAAACTCCGCGTTCAGACGTTCAATAGCTAAAGAGATTTTTCTTACATGTCCAGGTTTTTTAACACATGTCTGTATGTCTGAATCGGACATGGTACGTATTGTATCCATATCATCCCATCCTTGTATCTCAAAATTGTCTCCATACTGGCCTAGGCCTAAATTGTTCAACCAATCACGAACTTTATCCATTATCTTTAATGATAAAACATTCCAAAGCAACTAAAATTTTGTCTGCGAAAATACAAGAGGCCATGTTCTCAATTGGGTTTGATGATGAACGTTTGTTGTTTTTTCAAACCCATGACCCAGGAAACCATTATGAACGAGTTCTAGGTGAAATCCATGCTGCTGTATGTTGCGATCTAGCTATGCGTTACAAACCTTTTATAAATTCGTTTTGGCACATTTCAACACAGAAATTTCAACCATTTATAATGGATATCTTAGTGTTTAATTATAAAAACAAATGTCAGCAAATGTTTGTATCGCAGTGTACGAATGTTATTTTAGATAGACTTGTAAGAACGTTATTGGCCAACAAGCTAAATGCCGTATATAGTAAGTATATGCCTTTAAGTTAATCGCTTTATGTACAATTTAGTTTAGATATTCATGCGATATCCTTATCTTTAATATAATCTATTTAAAAATTATAGATGCATCCTGTTAATGTTATAAAATAGTGTATGCTTTCGTTTTCCCACTGCTATATAAATAACACTGGATATCACGTCTAGACCCTACTGTGGCTTACCGAGCGGTGGGATTATACAACTTAGGAACACAAAAGTTATTGTCCAAGTAAAATTTCCCGTTAAACAAGCATTGCCTGTAGTTGAATTGATTCCAATCTGTAAATAACAAATAACAACCATTCGAAATATGCTTGAAAGGTACAAATATGAACAATCTTTCTTATTTATTTATGTATTATTTAAACAAGAATCTGTTGATTATTTAGTCAACACTAGTAAATAATCAACACTAGTTCTTACATGTGGAGTAGATACACTAGTATGATATTAAATAGTATAAATAAACAGCAAGCAATTTAGTAGCGCGATATCATTGTACGTACTATATATAGTGCTGCTTATGTTAAGTTATTCCAACTCACTGTTTGCAACCCTAAAGGTTACAGTCGCACTAAAGGTAAAAAGCTGCACTGACTGTAACACTTTTTGGGACTAAAGGTAACAACCTACACTAACGGTAACAAAAATGTCTGCACTAAACGTATCAACGGCTCCATTAAAGACAACACGATTTTTGAGATGCACTAAAGATAACATCCCTATGCCCTAAAGGTAACAACACATTCTTGGTACAGTACTTAACAAGGTACATGCATTCAGATTGGACATTCGACCATATATTTTTCCAAGAGTAATAAGCCGCAAAATCCATTCGTGATAGTTGTTTTGTTTGGTATTTTTTACGTTCACTTGATGTTTTCTGTTGAAAAAAAAGAAAAACGTCTAATATGAAATAAACTTCTATTTTCAAGGAGGCGAAGCTAATGCTTATGCATCTAACTACTGTTGAGTTGTCTTTCTTGCACATGTTTATCATTATCATTCGTTGGTACTATAGAGACTGGAACATAATGTAAATAGAAGAAATGATCCGCATTTTTCTACGTTTATAAATATATAGGGAACATCCTTGTAAACAAATGTTGTAGGGGAGATTCTCAAATATTTTAGAAGGTCTAACGTTTCATGAGGAGCCTATATCTAAAGAAGTGTAAGCTTTTAATTGTAGCTTTACATTTAAAACAAGTCAAATCATGTTTAAACAATATAAATAACCCAGCTGTAAAATCTGGTACCGTGTTTTTGTTATGTTTGGTTGAGTGCAGTGAAATACAATACTATTAAGATTTAATTGTATTATGCTTGCAAACCGATAAATGTATTCAATGCAGCTGTTAACCCCAAACATTATCTGAATGTATTTTGTTCTGACAATGTTAAACCTTACCTGAAAACAACACCGTCAAGATCTTATGAGACAATTAATTGATAGCGTATCTTATATCTCATCATATATAAGTATAATAGGATTATAATATGATTATTATATTTTGATATATACCTATTCAGAAGAATGTTTATGTTAATATCTTTGAAACTCGACTTTAAATGAATACATTTAAGGTGACAATATAAATTAATCCTACGACGAGTGGTATATCTTTTTGTCTCACGTGTATTTGTGGTGGTCGGGGAATAGTAGGCCTACTATTTCATAACATACACAATATCTTGATTCAACATTCACGCTAGCGTTTGTTTAGTTCTGGCGGCCGTAAAAGGTCGATCCGATTACAAAGCAGTAGTTTTATTACTTACTGGTCCTTTGGGATCATCAAGCTATAAAGTAGAATATCGCGTAAGCCGGGGTGTTAGGAAGCATGAGAGGTGTTGCACTACATTACCGCTCATGAATGGACTCAATAAAACCGAGTCTGATACTTTTATCTCTTGTTTATATTTGTTGATTCCAATGGATCCCCTTTTCAGTATTTATTTCTTCTATGGCAAATATAACTTCATGAAATAACATTTTTCAAAAATTAAAAAGGTGGTGGGGGCGGAGGGCAGTGAGGGACGGGGATGAAGAGCTTTGTGTATCATGGGGTTTGTGGAGTGTGAGTTAGATATGGCTGATATTCAAACGTATCCAAGCGTTTATTGATATTTACATTTGAACAAGGATGAAAATACAAGGGCCTATAGTGTGTTGATAAAGCAAAGTTTAGCATTTTTAAATTATTGAAAGACCATAACTCTGCTGCTTCTAGTCTGACATGGCTAGTTTTCGAATGTGTCCACGCTTTCTACTAAGACCGAGATAAATATGTTAAAACATTTATTTTTTAAAAAGCATGGGGGAGGGCGAATGGGGAAATTATGGCGGTGGGAGGAATGGGGTTGAGTCAGAATATGGTTGGTTTTCAAACTTGTCCTAGCTTTATCAATATTAACATTAAAAACATGTTTGGTAAAGATCGGATAAAAAAGGACCTACAACGTTAACAAAACATTGCACGTTTCATTCAATCAAGGAACACAACTCTGTTTTTTCTGTTCATATTTGGCTGGCTATTGACCTTGTTCAAGCTGCCATTGATCTAAATACTCAAATTGAGTTTGGAAATGATTCAATGAAAAGTGTATATTTATTCTATTTGTACAACAGAAGAGGAAGCATTTTTCTAAATATATGTTTTAGTTGAGCAACCTGCATTTCCAATAAGAACTGCACGAAGCATGTTTTGTTACCTTTAGGATTACTTTTAATGCAGGTTAAAACTAGTGTTTGAAGAAACGAGGCTTGTGTTTAAGAAAATACAAATATGCAAAACTAAAAAACAACAACGAACAAACTAAATGAAAAAGCATTGAAGTTAAATACAGAAGTTAAATATTGGCTAATTTATACACAGTTAATAAAGTATTCCAACCGCATAAAGCCATGTAAAGTTGATTATCGATTATGTATTTTCTTTCATCGTCTACACCCACGGATGACTCACTTCGATAGGCTCGCTTGTATGAAAGAAGTGTAGACGGAGTAATTAAGTCACTGTGATTAACCGAAGATAACTTTTGTTTTGTATCCACGTTATATAAACTATTATTTTGTAAGTTTTCGTGTTTCTACGATTACAAATATAGACAAATACAGTATTGAAATATTTACTTACCAAGAGAGATAAGCACTTATACGTGTTTATGCAAAACTACAAGCTGTCGCCATTTCCAGCATTTTTAAGTACCCGGATAAAACGAACTGCGCCCAACATGTCAGGCAAGTTTGATCTCACAGCGGTATTGTTTCTCCTAAGTATTCAACAACACATCTGCAGGTTTATAAACAATCCTTTATTGGTATGAATTTTCATTGGCATTTTAGAAAACTCAGACATGTTCAATACAAGTGTATGAGTTTAGTAGTTCAGTATGTAGATACATATGGAGGACAATAATCCCTCCAATTTTATTCACTAATGAATCCAAGAGGTAGGACCTTATTATTTAAGCTCTCCAATATACCGATATGGTCAAAAACAGGACAGAACATACTTGTATATTAAATACAATAATAACATATTACAAAATACATATTCAAATCACGTTTAGCATACAACATATGTGATTTATATAAAGACATATATCAGCTCTAATGAGGATGAACTATAAAGTGTTCAAACATGCGTTATATATATTTCATGTGACATCGCATTTCAGATGTTTAGCCAATTTAAAAAGAATCAGTTTGTTTTCAGTTTGCAATAATTCAATGAATGTAAACATGCGTAGTCTGTTACGATAATATTGTGATATATCACAGTAATATGGACATTTTAGAATGAAATGAAATTCATCTTCTATATCTTGAGTATTACAATATTGACAAAAACATTAGTTTCTTTCAAACCTAATGATACCATACTGACCTGTACCGGTTTTACATTATACTCGTAAAGAGCTAGACAAAGGTGCATTTTCAATTGGGATTACGGATATGTTTTGAAAGAGAAGACTGCTCCACTGCGAATTATAAATTGAGTGCCCTTGTTTTTTTAGAGAGTAAACAGGCTTAATAATGTTATTACTTTTAATATTGGTCCTGTGGGTGTCTTCGATTCCAATCAGTGTGGCTTTACATTAGGATTCCGGTTCCAGGCGTGGAAACGTGAGCGTAGTTTCATCTTATATAAAAGAGTTTGAGAGTGGACTTTTGAAAACGACCAAACACAATAAATACGAAATATTGCAGTCTAGGATTGATTGAGACTGTTCATGAACGGTAGTGAACTATATAAGTTACCGTTCACGCCCCCTAGCCCCGGGTTGAGCATTATTATATATCATAAAATATAAGCGTTTTTCGTTGGTCTAGAAGCAGTCACGTGTGATTAAATCTCTTGGAAATATGCTAACCGTTCAATAGTTCATCACGTGACCCTGCAATAATAAAGTTAGCGTGCAATAGTACATCTTTATTATAAAATCAAAAAATTAAAGAAATTCTATTGGATCAAGGCTGGCCACATGATTCCTGCTAAAAAGACGTATTGACCTGAGAAATGTATACTGACTTGTCGTATTGACTCAAAGGCGTGGTTAAAATAAAAACGCGCGAGCGATTGTGAATAGGTACGAATGTACAATAGAATGACGTCATCGTGATCAACAAAAGGTCAGCCGACAGGTGTTTGTTTTTTGAAAGCTGATGAAAAAAAGAAAATAATAGAAAATGGAGATGCCGATAATACTAAAAGGGCAACATCTACGGCGGTGAATGTGTTCAGGGAGTATCCTACAAGCAGACAACTGTCAGCTGACTTTGAAAACTTTCCGAAGGAAGAGTTGAATTCAGTATTATTGAAGCTAGAAACCAAACTATTGTTGCCTTTTGAATTCGGTCAATACGTCTTTTTAACAGGAATCATGTAACCAGCCTTGATCCAATAGACTTCTTTAATTTTTTGATTTTATAATAAAACTATTGTTGCCTTTTGAATTCGGTCGATACATGGTTTTATCGACCCGAGAAAAGGCAAATGGACCATGTATCGACCTCATCAAAAGGCAATAATTGTATATTATTATATATTGCGATTATCAAGTTATAACGCATGATGAAGTCATTTATAAATAATATACAATTTAAGTGTTATACAAAGCACAACCATTGACAGAAAGTATAGAGTATGTGTTCGTTCACGTTGATATTCTAGATAAAACAATTGTTTTGAAAAGGGCCATTTGGAATCTTTATCAAACGTATTACCCAGTCGTAATGCTTGGCGTTAATTATTACCACGGAGATGAGACTGTAGGAAAAATATCGTCCTATTTTTTTATTTGACGACTTTTACGGTTAAGCCCAACTACGTAACACACTAATGAATATGAAAGTCCATAGTGTTGTGAGACCTTTGTTGACGATAGAATTATTGATTTCAATGAATTCACATTTCAGTGCAACTTGTACAAACTACCTTGCCAATGTTAAAATCGATCGAGTTTCAAAATGTTTAACGCATTTACCTCGATTATATATAACACAAAGATTGAACTTTGTATACAGTCTATTCATATGCGAAATGTGCACGCACATTTAACCATATGTAAAATGGTGCAATATATGAATGGCAGTTAGGCTAGAGTAGATATTTAAGATTATCTTATATAATTAATACATGTCATGCTCGTATGAGAAGTGTTATGTAACATTAACAAATCAGTCATACGTTCATGAACATGGTAATGAGAAAATGGCTTTAAATTAAAAAGAAATAAAAAGTACCGTTTTATAAACGTTTGCATGGAAGGTTATGTTACTTAATTTAAATTTTAAAAAATGGGTTTAACATTAAATATAAACTTTAACAAAAATGTTCCTGGCATCTAGGAAAGTAACATTGACAGCTAAAGTGGAAACTACCTTAGTGTGTTTGCTAGTTAGCTATACATCGTTTATTTAAAGATTGTTGCTTCAAAATATTACAATTACGAAGGTTGATATTTCAGTTCATAAAATATGGAATCATTTGCCATTGTTACACTTGCCGTCAAGTCCCACAAGGTCCGACAAGCATTCTGCCACAACTTATGGTTGATAACTCGACGAACAAACTTTTTATTTCCATAAGAGCGATTTTATGCAAAACATACGGAATGAAATGTTTGTATTTCAATTAAGCGATTGAGACAATCAGCGATCCTATACATGCTAGATGAACTATTTATGTGTTCGGTGTGCGCCACCGTCCTCTCCTAAAATCTGAAAAGTTATGAAATTAATACGTAAAAAGTGTGTGTGGTTTTTTTTTATTTGCGCACCCTCTTAACTGAAAAAGTGTTTGTATGCCTGTTTTTTTGGGTGTTAATTGTTTTTTAATTGCTGTATCCGCCCCTGGAAACTATTACACAAATAGCGACATGTGTTCTAAGTTAGGTCAATATTACGACATTATATTTACATTCTGCGTGTATCACTTTAGTAAAACAAAACAATAACAGAAGCACTTAACTGTGTACTTTAAAGTAGGTGGTATAAGAAATTCAACAACAATTGGCAATGATATAAACGCCTGTTGACATGTTCATAGTTAATACTCAACTATTTCGGATCATGCGCACTAGCGCATGAAGGATGAGGTGAATGACGATATGTTTCTATATAGACCATATACTAAACAGGGTATTAAAACCGGTATGTAATTGAACATGTATTGAAACAAAAAAAAGGGAAGAATACAATGTATAAAAACCTTATTTTGGCCAGAGTGGATTTCGGTATACCACATATCACATCAATGAGAGGGTGATAGTAAGAATGTGATATTTATATATTATTTTATACATTGCATTCTTCCTTTTTTTTGTTTCAATACATGTTCAATTACATACCGGTTTTAATACCCTGTTTAGTATATGGTCTATATAGAAACATATCGTCATTCACCTCATCCTTCATGCGCTAGTGCGCATGATCCGAAAATAGTTTGAGTATTAAACTATGAACATGTCAACAGGCGTTTATATCATTGCCAATTGTTGTTGAATTTCTTATACCACCTACTTTAAAGTACACAGTTAAGTGCTTCTGTTATTGTTTTGTTTTACTAAAGTGATACACGCAGAATGTAAATATAATGTCGTAATATTGACCTAACTTAGAACACATGTCGCTATTTGTGTAATAGTTTTCCAGGGGCGGATACAGCAATTAAAAAAACAATTAACACCCAAAAAAAACAGGCATACAAACACTTTTTCAGTTAAGAGGGTGCGCAAATAAAAAAAAAAACACACACACTTTTTTACGTATTAATTTCATAACTTTTCAGATTTTTAGGAGAGGGGACGGTGGCGCACACCCGAAACACATAAAATAGTTCATCTAGCATGTATAGGATCGCTGATTGTCTCAATCGCTTAATTGAAATACAAACATTTCATTTCCGTATGTTTTGCATAAAATCGCTCTTATGGAAATAAAAAGTTTGTTCGTCGAGTTATCAACCA